>CABHPR010127186.1:0-36717 GCA_902168415.1 Peromyscus melanophrys | reverse complement strand
TGGAGGTCAGAGATAAGTTGTGGAAGTCAGTTCTCTTTTTCCACCATGTAGAACCCAAGGATGGAACTCAGATCACTGGGCTTGGTGGCAAGCACCTTTACCCACTGAGCCATCTTGTCAGCCCTATCCTAAGTCTTTAAAGCACCATTGATAGAATACTATAACCAAACCTCTGTCAGCCCTCAAACTTCCAAATTTCTTAGTGAATACTCAGAGCAAATGTTCTAAATTTGTTGCCTGAACTTAACAAGATTATTATTGTTATAACTGAAACAGAAAGGATCTTGTGTATGCACTCCACTTCTAGTTAGCCACAAAAAGTTCAGGAATCTTTAATTCAACTAGGATTATCCTGACAAAGATTAGACACGTGGTTTTGAGTGCAGCTTGGGCAAGTTTTTAACACACCAGAGTCTGTTTTTTTCTAAACTGGGTGTAATATATGCCTGTAACAATTCTGGTGAAAACTCGATAAGAAAATAGATGAAAATAGCTAATCTTGTAAGGTATCACCCTTGGCAGCACTCTGTGTCCTGCAAGAGGAGGCTTAGCTAAGCATTATGGGAAAGAAATCTTAAACCTTTGCTAATTCATAGAGCTTCATCAGCTCAGCACTAGGCAGCTGTGGAGGGTACCCAGGATCATGGCTGCTGACGTGAGTGGCATTTGATGATTAATCAACAAGTAGAGAACTGGAACTGATTGACCGGTTCATCTGAAACATTGAATCTAGACTGGAGAAGTCTCTTCCACAAGGTGTTCCACCAGTGTGGTCATTTTCTGATACTCATTACATCTGATAAAATCTACATTCTAACAATTCCTGCAAAAAAAAAAAATAGCTGAAGAATCAGCAACAAGTGGATGAAGAACCACTAAGAGACACAGCAGTGCGTGGAAGAAAAGGCAAGGCTGGGAGTCTCTCCTTCAGGAAGTGGTCCTCTCCTCGCCTCTGCTCATAGCAGGGGTAGTTCTTCTGATTCTGCGAGGTTTGCAGCAAGTATTACAGACTACTACCTCTCTGACCTGCCCACAGCAGGGTCCTCCTCTCAGGGCTATTCCAGCACCCAGAGCGGTTTCAGACCTTTAAGAACTTTTGTGTCCCTTTAATAAGTACAAAACATCTAACCAATCCCCAGTAATTCAGCACAGACTTTTCTCCTATCTTGCTATTTCAGAAAGAGTTTACTGAGTTCAATGTTCTGCAACTGCATAGGTTCCTTTTGAGTTTTCCAAGTAGTTTTATTTTTAAATGAGTGGGCCTTTAGAAACTACATACATTCCTGTCTTGGCAAATCTCTAATTCTTCCAAGGGTGAAAATACTTTTATTTGTGCTCTTCTGATCCTGAAAGAAAGTAGAATAGCAGTCACAGAAGTGCAACATTTCCTAGTGTCTGTCACAAAAGGCTGCACTGGGAGGTTGAGAGGAGTTAATGATGCTCACACTGCAGAGGTGGAAGGTCAGTCAGGAAGAAGGAATTAGTGAATCTAGCTCAGATTTACAGTCTTCAGTGGATGGAAGATACTATATTGGGCAGTTCACACATAAACATCCATGAAGCGTGTGTGTGTGTGTGTGTGTGTGTGTGTGTGTGTGTGTGTGTGTGTGTGTATGTGCAGGGATTGAACCCAGGGCCTTATACATGCTAGGCAAGTATTCTACTTCTGAGGTACATTCCTAATGCTTTCTATGTTTGGGACAAGGTCTCACTAAAATTGCCAGGTTGGACTTAAATTCATTCTATCACCAAGGCAACCCATGGACTAGTTATCTTCCTGCCTCAAGTAGCTGGGATCACAGGTCTGTGTGAGCAGGCCTGCCTCCACAAGGTTCTTGATGGTGAAAAGTGAGGTTTACAGCTAGTGAGAATCCCTAAGACACAAAGCTATGCAATCCCAGCTTTAGCCCAAGTTTAATCCTAGTTTACTGCAGAGACCTGAATGGTAGGCTTGAGCATAAATAAAAATCCATTAACCACCAGACAGAAGGGCAAAACAAAGATGTAATGCATGTGTTTTTGTGCTCATACAGATGTATACCTCACTAACACACATCTGCTAAAACACACTCCCTGAACATTGAAAGAACATTAGGGAATGCAGTTGAAATAAGCTTGCAGGTGGAGGTAGATTGTTATGGAAGTTTTCTAAACACAAGTAAGTTTGGGTCTGTGCTGTGGACTTCTGGCACAGCATGAGAGACTGGATGTATATTTGGATGTATATTTATGGAAGAGCCTGGTCAGATCTGAGGCATGGTAAGAAGGAACAGATAATGCTGGGTTATTGCCAGATGGCTGTGCCTATGGGGTTCTGGGTTTGAAGGCAGCGTACTCATAAAGTCTAGCCAAATACCTAGCATTTGACATGACACTCCTTGGAGAGGTACTGCAGAGTCCTCATGATAGGAACTCTACCATTGTTTGTGGACAACTATTCTAGTACTGTTTTATTGGACCAGTTGTAATGAAAAACTCCAGATGAGGTGTAGCATATTTTATTAGTCTTTTCATAACAGTGGAGAGGAAGCCATGGAAAGGAGGAAAGAGATATTGCCACTGCTTTTATGAAGCAATCATAAAATCTTGATTTTGGAGAACCCTGCTATCCTCACAATAGTGGAAATGGTCATTAGTCCACAGGGTAATCGAGGCCAGACACCTATGAGTAGGAGCCTTGTCTCCACAGATGATTTTCAATGGGTGCTGGTAGCCTGTGTGCAAAAGCGGAGCTTGCAATCTATTTGAAACCCTTCTTGTTCAGATGACTCTCCACTTTATTTCCCTTGGTATGCCTAATGATTAAATCAACTCTGGTTCTAAGATCAAACAGAAAATATCCTGTTAAACTCTGCAAATGCCATAACCCAGAGGGCTGGATTGCTCTGCAGAATTGAAGATGGGGATTTAGAAATGTCTGTGCTCCGGCACCTCCACCCTCACCCAAACTCCCACGTTCACCACCTGTGTGGAGCTGGTGGGAGCTTGCATTTGAGCACTTACCGCAGGCACCCACTTTGGGCTGAGGCGCTCTCCACGTAGTGTTTCAGAGCAAGCTGGAACTCTTCCAGATCATCTTCTGTCACGGACATCTGGCGCTGCACGAGCATGATGTGCTGTGGAGGAATGGGAGCTTGCAGTCACACACATGACTGCCAGCCAGAAACTGACCAGGGAAAGCCGTGACTATTCCATATCTCAAGTTACACAAAAGTCCGAAAATATATAGCAACAGAAGCTAAAGCAAGTGCCCTCTGCGCCGAGGCGTTTCCTCTTTAAAATGAAGCAAGAGAAGCCATTAGAATCACGGAGGAGCTTTCAAGAGTAGGTCTCTGTGAGGCGGAGGTGGCTGACCCAGGCACGGGTATCTTAAAAACTTCCCAAAGTGCCTCTAATGTGCAGCTGAGTCATCACCACCCCATAAAGATACCAAGTTTTAAAGAGTTCTATCGCAATCTGCATAGCTTCAGCTTCTTGGATATTTTCTGATATCAGATACTGTGACAATCATTACAATCAAATTTGCTTTTAAAAATGTGGGATACGTTTCCAGTGCTGCATTGGTGATTAAAGGGCTATCATATTACCCATTTACAACATGTGCTATTCAGGATGCCATAACACTGTGTGATGATCCATACTGTCAATTGATCAGATCCAGAATCACCTAAGGGACAAACCTCTGGGTTTGGTCTGTGAGGGAGTTTCTGTATCAGGCTAATTTAACTGGTAAGACCCAGCTTAACTGTGAGGCACCATTCCCGGAGTTGGGGTCCTGGACTGAGTAAGGAGCCAGCAAGCTGGGCACCAGCACTTACCTGTCTCTGCTTCTCGACTGTGGAGGTAATAGAACCAGCTGCCTCCTGACCCTGCCTCTGGGACTTTGGTGTCATGATGGAGTGGACCCTTAAAACAATAAGGCCAAACAAATAGGCCTCCCTTCCTCAAGTCGCCTTTTGTCAAATGTTTCGCCATAGCAACAAGACAAGTTGCTATTACACCCTGTTTAATGGCTCACAGTGGGCTGGCTGCTAACTGCTTTTCCTAAATAATCTTAATACAATTATAACAATTGGAGTTTCAATTCCCTAGAGAACTGCCTAGATCTGTGGGCCTCTCATGGAAGTATAGATCTCAACATTCATCCTTTCTTCTTCTGCAAAGATTGAGGGAGAAACTTAAAGAGTGTTAAAAATAGCCCCATAAAAGTGAAAAGCAAATTTAAATTCACAAGAATTATATGGAACATAAACAAAACTTGCCCACTATTGCTAGGCATGCAGCACAGAGGCTGCAGTTAAACCCTGATCTTCTGTTCCCTGCTCTATCCAATTCCTCAGCGCCTGTTAAATAGCTGCTGTTTGTCAAGCACTGATTGCACTGTAGGAACTATGTGAGGCACTAAAAATATCCAGTTGTGGTGGGTTGAATACGAATTGCCCCATATGGAGTCACCAAGGGAGTGGCACTATTTGAAATGAGTAGAAGGATTAGGAAGCGTGTCTTTGCCAAAGTAAGTGTGACATTTTTGACAGAAGTGTGTCACTGGGGGTGGGCTTTGAAGTTTCAAAAGTTCAAACCAGACCCAGTCTCTCTCTCCTTCTCCTGCTCTCAGATTAGCATGTAGATTTCACATCTCCAACACCATGTGCGCCACCCTGCATGCTCCCGGGCTGCCTGCCATGATGATGACAGACTAGGTCTCTGAAACTGTAAGCAAGCCCCCCATTAAATGCTTTCTTTCATAAGAGTTGGCTTTGTCATGGTGTCTATTCTTAGCAGTAGAACAGTGACCAGGATGTCAATAAATGCTTTTTTATTTTGTCACAGTAAATACTACATGCAGGATTCTGAGTATGCAGTGATAGATAAAGACTAGATTTCTAGGGTTAGGGATTTAGTTCAGTGGTAGAGCACCTGCCTAGCAAGTATGTTTCCTAGCTAAATTTCAGTGCTACATGCATACACACACACACACACACACACACACACACACACACACACACACACAAGACTTCTTGTTTTTAAAAGCAAATAATAAGTATATCAATTTTTTTGAGGAAACAGTATGGCACTGCCATTGAAATACTAAAGCCAGGGATAAAATTATTCAGCTGTTTAGCTGTTAGGACTATGTTCCTGTCCACAAGTATATATGAGCACTCAACAGGCTATGAATAGTGTATGATTTTCCCCACTCCCCAGGAAGTGATGTTCTTCAGTTGGCTTTTACAGACCATCACAGAGGTTAATGGACCAGGGAAAAAAATTTTCACAAAAACAATTGGGTGGCAAAGTTATTCCAAGAATTGAGACCCAGTGTCTAATCATAGAATTCTCTAGCTGAAATATGTCTCTCAGCTTGAATTCATTGTTGTAATCAAGCAGTGAGGGCTGTGTGTTTCTCATCCACTCACCCCATTCATGCCTTATGGCCTAGTTTGATCACTGTGGTTTTCTCTCTCTCTCTCTCTCTCTCTCTCTCTCTCTCTCTCTCTCTCTCTCTCTCTCCCTTTCTCTCTCCCTCCTTTCCTCCCTCCCCCCACTGTGTCTATCTGCCTGTCTGTCTCTTTGTGTGTCTGTCTCTCTCTCAGTTTACTTTATCTAAAAGTCATGTTTTTCAGATCTCCAGAGACCAATTCCTAATAATATCCATAGATCCCAGATTTTGATCTAAAGTAATAACTATAGGGAGTTTTGGGTGTCTCTCTTGCCAGGAGTCTCCTGTGTGTGTTCTAAAGGGGGTACTTGTGGGGATTAGATCGTCAGACTTCATAGTATTCATTCCTGATTTTTCCAGGCACACTAGGGACTCTCTGTCACACCTTTCCTAGCATTTAGGTGTAATCACTTGATGCTTTTTTTTTTTTAAACCAAACTATTCAAACAGAAGTTCTAGATAACACATTTGAGCCTAACGTTACAAAGAATGTGAGCTATCACATTCCTTTTTTGTTTTTTCTTTGTTGGTAGGAGGAAGACCTATCTTGGGAATGAGATTACAGTGAGATTACTGTGGTTCAGACACCCTCTCCACTATTGCTAGGAGTCTTAGCTGGGGTCATCCTTGTGGATTCCTGGGAGTTTCCCTGGCACCAGGTTTCTCCCTAACCCTGAAATGCCCCCTACCCCCAACCAAGACATCTCTTTCATCACTCTCCCCCTCCGTCCTGCCCCCAACCTGACTCCTGCATCCCTCAAGCTCCCATCCCCCCACCTCCCCCACCCGCACTCCCAGTTTACCCAGGAGATCTTTTCTATTTCCCCTTCCCAGGGAAATCTATGCAGCCCTCTTTGGGCTCTTTTTGTTACCTAGCCTCTGAGGCTGTGGATTGTAGGTTGGTTATCCTGTACTTTACTTCTAATATCCACTTATGAGTGAATACATACCATGTTTGTCTTTCTGGGTCTGGGTTACCTCACTCAGAATGATTTTTTTTTCCATTTGCCTGCAAATTTCCTGAGGTCATTGGTTTTTACAGCTGAGTAATATTCCACTGTGTAACTGTACCACATTTTCTTTATCCATTCTTCAGTTGAGGGGCATCTAGGTTGTTTACAGGTTCTGGTTATTACAAATAATGCTGCTATGAACACAGTAGAGCAAGTGTCCTTGTGGTATGGAAAATAGTTTTTTTTTTTTAAATCACATAATATGTCCTGTTCCTCTACTCTTTCCAGTTCCTCCCCATCTGTTCTCCCCTCTGGATCCACTCCCTTTCTGTCTCACATTAGAAAACAAACTGGTTTCTAAGTCACATAGGAATTGGAAAAGACAAATGAAAATGAGAGGAGCCAAAGGAAGGCACAAGAATCAGAGACTCACTCATCCCCTCACTCAGGAATTCCATGAAAACACGAAACTGGAAGCCATAATGTAAGTACAGAGGACCTGGTGCAGACCAGTGCAGGCCCTGTGCATGCTGCCTCCATCTGTGAGTCCACACGAGCTTTGAACATGTTGATTTAGAGAGCCTTGTTTTCTTGGAATTCTCTATCTCCTGGGGCTCTTATAGTCCCTTCTTTATGGTTTTGTAATAAATATATAATTCTGGATGCATTCTCTGATCATGTCCCCTTGTGAATACGTATACTCGTCTATAATATTCTTTACCACATTTTATTACTGGTTCCAGTTTAATTGACTGTTTCCTTCTCATCTGTTTTCTGACAAATAGTATTCACAAATTTATCTCTAGACCTTTTCACCAACTGATGCATAGCTGATCCTTCAGTATTTTGTTTATGGAAGGTGCTTTTGCTTTTAGCAAGTGACATTTAGTGAATGTCCTTTAACACATTCCATGTATTTATTTATTGCAGATTTTAAGTACTCTGAAAGCTCTAGAGTACTGGAAAGTTGTGGAGTTTTCTTCTCTCTGCTTCTACCATTTGCTCTCTTGTTTCTTCTTCTTTCTCAAGAGGAAGGAGTATAAATACAAATGAATTGGCTTCACTCTTACTGGCTATGAGGCCTTAAACAAGGTATTTGTTTTTTTCTTAAGTTTGGATACAAAAAATTGAAATACTGGTATTTGTATCATAAAATTGAGGGATATTACATACTGCATAGTCTTATCGTCAGAACATAGTCCAAGAGTGGAGTCATGTGAGAATTCTCAGAGCTTGTAAGAGAACGCCAAGAAAACAAGACAATAGTCTTGTGACCTCAGTTTTTTCAAAACACAGAATTGTTCTTGGAATGTGCTTTCCTGCCCTCCCAGATGTATGGGATAGGAGTGGTTGACTTCAGCTGTTGTTCACATACCTCTATGGAAAACATGTTTTTGCCATGTATACGTTGTGATTGTATACTTTACTCAGGTGACTCTTCTTAACCTTTAGAGTACAAATTGCCTGAATAAAGTTGATGCTCTGAATAAAGTTGGTTATTACATGAGACTTTAGTCTGCCTCAGTTTTAGGCCCTGCTTGCTCTCCCAGGTTCACGCTGCCAACTAAAGCGGTAAATGTCTTATAAAAATTTTGTCTATGATATCTTATTTCCCTTACTTTGGGATGATGGGGAAAGTGGGTTTTAGGACATAAATCATATCTTGGATTCATCATGATGTAATGACTCAAAAAGTTAGATGCAATAATGGCTAGATTTGCTATGTTTCAATAAGCCCACCAGTTAATCTAATCTGTTCTCATGATGGAGAAAAATCTCATGAACAACAACAAAAAAAAAAATCAGCTATTAATCCACAACTTTGCTAACAATAAGCACCTCTACTGCAGTGGTGAGAAATCCATGAGACACTGTGTTGAGAGTGTTACCAGAGTGTTAAGTGTGAGTGATTTGGCTTCCGGAGATCAGCTGTAAATTTAAATCTCTCTGCACCTTACTTTCTTCTTCTATGAAATGAGGCTAATGCTACTGCACCCCCAGTTGGCTATCTTGAGGATTAACAACATAGTCTCTTAGTATTTAACAGTCCTCAGATTTAAGCTAAATGCTAGAGATATAGTGATATACAGGACTAGGTTTCAGCTTAGGTCTTTACAGTATGCAACCTAGTAGTGTTTACAAAATGCCTTTAGGATGACATCTGATGGCCTCCTTCTTTGCCTATCATATTCAATTATGCAATAATTCATTGTCTCGTAAGTTTATAAAAACTTCATTTTGCATCTTGTGCCAGACAAGTTCATTCACACAAGCAACTAGTGCCTGATGTGAAGTATTTGATCCTCACAAATCCATGTTAGCCAAGCAAAATGAATAAGAGCTTTAAACAAAGAGCAAAATAATTGGAAAATTTCTGAAATTGTAATTTTTTTCCTGAAATCTGTCTATATATTGTGTTCCTGGGTTTAGTAACTGATAACTCTTTTGATAGGTTTATCTTGCGTTTTTGCATGCCATTAAATTTTTATTGCTATTGAAAGCAAAAAATAATAGATGTGATAATAAGTGCCATGGTAAATCTAAAAGGAGTGAAATGTGCCCATTCATTACTTAAGTTTTCAACTTATTATTGGGGTAGTAGGTTTTGAGGGAAGTAAGTCTTGTCTTCAAAGTATGTATCTCTGACATTCTGATGTGGAGATCACTCACAGGTTTAGTGCTCTCTTCAATGACTTCTTCTTCCAGGGGCTCCAGTTTCAGATCCTTCAGTCAGAGGAAGTAAAGGTAGAGAAAAAGAAAAAGATGCCAAGTTACATAACTAAAACAATCGGCATAAAACCATAGTGTAGTTTTGTTTCCATGGCTAATATTGAGCCTGAAGTACTTCATTGTTTGAAAGGAGATGAACTAGTTTTCATTTTACAAATTGAGCTGTTCCAGTAAAGAGATACTGTATCATTACTAAAAATCAATGTTAAGGAGCTATTTATGCAATGTTTAAGTTGTTACTGCTCACTTCACTGATGCCCTCAGAGAGCGACAGGGAGACTGGAAATGCATTCAGAGGAGAGGTAAAGTTGGAACGACCAGCCTAAGAGGCAGACTGACTTTGCTGTGAGTATTGTCACGTCTTTCTTTCGTTAGGAGGGCATCATAGACATCTGTCTATTGTTATAATGCTTTCGTGCTCCAACACAAATTTTCTTTACTAAAATTGGCGAATTAAAAAATAAAGGAAAACAACTACTAATATTTGTTCAACTAAAATAAAGATTTTTTTCAAACTTTTAAAACTTTTGGGTGTGTGTGTGTGTGTGTGTGCGCGCTTGTGTATGTGTGTGTAGGCATGTGTACACCACAGCGTACGTGTGGAGTTTAAAAGAGAACCTTTGAATGTCAGTCTTCATGAATGAAAGACTTTTACAAAGACCCTCAGGTCCTCAACTGTGGTCAGTGGTTAACACTGATGTACCCAGTAAAACCAAAAGAGTAAACCTTCAACACTTGTGCAGACACGTGTATTCCAAGTGAGGACTATGTAAAATACTTCCCTCAAAGAACAGGAATAAACTGGCCGTTGTAGAAGTCCGGTTTATGCTAGACAGTGTTAAACTGGTCATCACAGAGCGGGTCTGCTCTGGCTTGGCTGCGTGTGGTAGAGCTCTGGGCAAGTGATTGATCAACTCTGGGATTCACTTTCAGGGTCCCTTCTGCTGTAAACTCCTTTCCTCATAGGCCTTCCTCTAGATGGCTCTTTCTTATCTTTCACATCCAGTTTTAATACAGCATCCTTTGCACAGACCTTCCCAGACCATCCACTCACATTGCCGACTTCAGGAGTTCAGCTGTTTGACTTGATTTCTTTCATAGATTCTTTCACGTATTTCTGTCTGTCTTTGTAGAGACAAACTATTTTACCCGTTTTAAGTATTTCTGGACTGCTGTTGCCAGAATGCGGCTAGGCACATAGACATCGCAGAATCAACGAGTGCCTGGGTGAAGGCCCCATCTAAATCATGGCTTTTCCAAAAGGTAAAGTCGTGTAATGAATAAGAATGTGAATGGTGAATGGATTACTCAGAGGACAGCACTGACAGAGCTGTGAGCTGGCGGTCTCTGACGACGTTTCTCTCACTTCTCAGTTCTATGTTATCTGACGTAAGGGAAGAAAAGCTTTGCTCACATGAGTGTGCCATCCTCAGTCAGTCCTCCTCTGGTGACCTGATGATACACTGGGAAATGAACAGTCCTTACCATTGCCTTTGTTTTGTTTAGCATTAAAGTTTTTTTTTTTTTCCATTCGATTTAAAAGCCAGTGTGTGTGTATGTGTGTGTGTGTGTGTGCACGTGTGTGCGTGCGCGCGTCATAGTGTATGTGTGGAGGTCAGAAGATAACCTTGAACATCAGACTTCACCTTCTATCTTGCTGGAGCTAGGGTCTCTTTCTTGTTTGCTGCTTCACACAATGGGATAAATGGCCTGTGTGAGCTTCCAGGAATTCTCCAGTCGCTACCTCCCATGTGTCTCCCCAGAGAAACACAGGGATTGCAGATTGGTGCTATTGCACCCAGCTTTTATATGGTTCTAGGTATTTGAACTGGGGCTCTCTTGCTGGCATGGGGTACATTTATGCCTAGAGCTGTTGGAGACCGACCTAGACTGTTTGATCCAGGTATGTTTGGAATTTCCTGCTTGGAGTCTTGCAAAACAAGACGACCTTGGCCTAACCATAGAAAGGCCTCAGCAGGGGTCTAGGACCAAAGCGACCTCACCCTAACCTTCTCTTAGGAGTTCCCATTCTTCTTGCAAACAGATGCTAATCAGCCAGCTGCAAGAGCCTGGGGCCAAAGAGACCTCACCCAGACCACTCTGACTTCTGATAACCTTGCACTCTCCTTGCTTTCCCTGCCCCCCTCCCTGCCTGAAGCCTCAGCATATAAAAGCTGCAGCACTCATTTCAATAAACGGAGCCTTGACGCGACTCAGACTGACTCTTGTCATTCATTATATGTGCAAGGCTCCCTTCCTTTCTCTCCCCATGATTCTTTAAGGTGTTTCCTGGGTCGAGACCCACGAATAACTGGACCTGCTGGACGGGTCATAGAGCCATCTCTCCAGCCCTAAAGGTCTTTTGTATAAATTCAATTTAGCATGGTTATAACTTCAGTACACATCCATTATTACCCATGGAGACTGAAAAGGACAGACAAAAACCTGAAAAACTTGTAGGAATCATGAATGTTATTAACCACCAACCCCTTGAATGGTATCATGCTTAGTTTATGGTCTAGGAAGGATTATCACAGATATTTAATAGGCAGAAAAAATAATCTGTATGTTCTGCCTCAAGTGTATTTTCTTTTAACAGGGAGATCACATCTAATGCTAACCACCACAGGAAACAAGGGAGTCAACAGTGAGACTAAGACACGTACCTAGCCACTGTTTGGCAATTGGGTGTTTTCCTCTGGAAACCTAATTCAGCACAGTGCAGGATAAATCATACGAGAAAGCCTAACCCATACTGCTCCACTACTCGTTAAGACAGCTCACGCTGAGCACCACACAGTGGGAGGCCCAGGCTGAACACTATCACACTGTACTTTCAGCAACTCTCTTGGATGCTGCTCTCACAATAAAACCGTTCCACAGGAAGGGAGGGAGACAAAAGTCTGGGAAAGAAAGGGATGTGACAATACTTTGATTTAAAACAGGTTAGAAAGCTATTACTAAAGTTTAAGCCATTCCAGAAAAAAGAACTGTACATATTTCATACACCAAGAAGAGATAGTTTCCCTAGGAACTTCAAAACCACTTCAAAAAGAGATATTTTGTTCTTTAAAAGAATGTAAACTTAACACAGGAACCCTTATGTTTCCATTGGGTTCTCTTTTCAAAACAGAGCCTCATATTCCTAGGCCTTTTGATATCAGAAAACGAATTTTCATATTTTTCCTTTAGTCCTAGCTGAAAATTTAGTTTTTTTGAAATGAAAGAGCAAAGTTGATCTGCAGCACGCTTATAGTTCATATGTTTGCTCCAGTAGGAGGCCAATGTCAATGACGATGCCCTGGTTGAAGAACTGGAGCTATCCAGGGATGCCTCCCTCTGCCGTGACTCTCCTTGTGTAGAAAGAACCTTGTTTTCAGCATCCTGTCCCTCTTCAGGCCTGCAGGTTTCACCTCAGCTGTGCCAAGTGTAAGACCTGACCTGTCCGCCTGACCTCGTTACTGACACTAAAGGGGTACCTCTGCCTATTGTACCCCGAAGCTGATGCATCTAGAAAGCCAGCTTCCTTTCTCATTGCACCTCAGAGGGGGGCACCCCTTGTCCCTCCCCCCATTTCTGTGAGACAGTTTCTATGGACTCAGATAGGCTGAAATCCTCAGACTGTTTGTGGGTTCCCAGCATACCCATCTGGTGGTACTGTTAATTCTACTTCTGATCTTGGAAGTCTTTCCTTTCCACTCACTCACATAGTATGGACCCGTCTCTGGGTTCTGGTACACAAACTTGAAATTGATACCGTTGTTGGAGATGACTTCTTCAGCTCGCAATCTAGTCTTTTCTTGTTTTAATCCATTTTGATCTTGATTTAAAGCAATTTGTATCTCACTGCCTGGTTTTCTACCAAAAGATCTTATGTTTATAATTACCATTTGAAAAATAATAACTATGTCTATTGTTCCCAAGAGCAAGTCCAAATCCCTCAGTCTGTTAGAAATGGCTCTCACGATCAGGCAGCAACTCACCACGGCAACTTCGTCCTCACTCCTTTCCTAAATGAAAGACAAAGCCTTTCCACTTTCATGCCTTTGCTGTCCTCTCCAGTTAATTTCCTCTTTGTTTACTAAAACTTTACTTCTTCAGTTTGTTAGCTAATCAGCATTTATTCCAACTTAAATGTCAACACATTTTCTTTTCCGTGAATTACTCTTCTCCTTCCACTGCAGTGGTCTGAAAGTGTCCCCCCCCCCCCCCCACCACACACACTTTCTCCAAGAGGCTAGCATGTGACCCTAAGAACACCAAGCCCATCTTCCCACCTGGAATCATGAGTAGAACATAAACAGACTGGAAATGGTTTGAACTCATCAATTCTAGTGGACATAGCCCAAGAAACTATAGCTCTTGCTAGCTAGACATCTGGAATCATCTTATCTCCCAAATTCCTGAATTCATGTCTTAGAATCCATTATCTATGGATTTCATGAGCATTTCCATACCCTTCCTGAAATTTCTCAATTTTATTAAATTTAGAAAGATGATTTCTATTGCTTGTAATCAAATTATTAATTGAGTTGTCATCAGTATTAAAATATAACTTACACACTTTGTGAATGTGAAATCCTTCCAAGCACCCAGCTCAAGGAGACCACTCCTTCAGGTAAACATTGCACATTGCAATTTTTTGGCACATGTCAGGACCTACTGAGCATTAGCTATGAATTCAGTTCTGACTATCAGTCATTTAAACAACAAACACCCTTCCTTTGCTTGATTATTTGTACAATTATACATAGGTTCTTCAAAACTCAGGTTTTCTGCCAAGCAAAAACCTGACTGGGTCATTCTTTGTTGTCCTGAAGTCACAGAAAACAAGTCTTTTTACTGATTGACAAAGGTCACCATTACCATCAAGGCTGTATAAGCATAGTACCAATATACTGTTAGGACACTTGATACAAGCTGAATCTCTCCATAAAGATATGTAAATTAAGAACATCCAATGTAGCTCCAAAGAAGTCTTCATCATATCCCTTCTTGTCCACTTACTAGGCAGGCTTGATTCTAAGATGACCAGTTAACATGTTAATCTCTAGAAGTTGAGCATAGAATACTTTCCCCTAATTAAACTGAAAGAGTCATAAGACCTCACTTGTGTTTCTCTATGAGATGCCATTAGCATCATTCAAACATAACCTAAGAGTTCATTTAGTTTTCAGCCTTGGACCTCATTTTAAATGCATCTCTGAGCTTTCATATTTGATTTAACAAACAACCAACCAGTCAGAAAACAAGCCCTCGTAGCTATCAGCCAGCCATTCCGTGAGTCAGATGGATGTTGAGCATTACTCTATCCATGCGACAGCCGTGGGTGGACATCCAGGAGGGAGGAAACTGGGTCAGAAGATCTTGCAAAGAAGGAGGGAGTGGAAAGAAAAGGGAATACCTACCTTCTTTTCCAGTCTATCAATTAATTTCTGGAGTCTGTTTATCTGGGTCATCCACTGGCTGTCTTCTTCTAACAATGCTTGGGAGAAAATCACAAAGGCAGAATGTTAAATTTTTAACAATGCAGAATGCTCAGTTATCTCTCTTTCCACCCTGAAGGAAGGATGCAGTGTCACTGATTTTTTTTAAACAGAGCCCTAAAAATGTACCCATGAGTGATGTCTCACCGATTCACAGAGATCCCTGCATCACCGACTTTTTTCCTGAGCCTGTTTTATTCTTTTTTTCTTTTTAATATTGTTTTCTGCACTGGCCTGTGACGCTCAAGAGAACAGACTCTGCTGAGGCAGTTTTACCTTCCTATAAGACAGTTTTCTTTGAAAAAGAAGGAAAGCACTGATTCTAAACTCAGCTATGAAGCAGGGGCAGGAACAGATAAAATCAGAACCTTGATATGGGGCTGTGCTGTAAAAAAAAGTGTAATAGTAAGGTAGCTGGTGTTGTCTTTCCCAGTCACTAACCTGGGACTATATGGACCCTTTGGTCTTGGCTTAGAGGTGAAGAGTGCAGACCAGAGTATTCTGTTGCACTGTATTCATGTATATGAAATATACTCATGTATATGTGTGGATATAGTAGGGACTACCTATGGATACATGTGTAATTGTACATATATATATGCACATACATACCGAATATTTATCTGCACTTATCTGCATATCTGGTACCATATAATATATATGACATTGGCAAGTGTCATGTGCTGTTTGAGCTCACTGGAAGCTGGCTTGAGAATAGGATTACCCTCCCCCCTCATCTCTGCATGTTTGTTTCCAAGCTCCTTGTCTGGGGATGAGCTGGCTCTCTAACTTTACAGCAGGGAGGAACTAGATCAGCAAAACAACTCAAGAGTAAACACATTATGCCCCTGAGAAGAGCCAGCAGGTAAACTATTTCCAACAAGTGTTACCACTGTTTTTTCCAGGATATAAGAGTGTCTGTAGTGGGAAGGAGAAGCCAGAATTCCAGACCCAGGAAGCTCATCCATGAAGAGAGAGCTCAGCTGTAAACTCCACTTGACTGCCTCAGCTTCCCAATTTGATGATGTCATCTTTAGGTGTTGCTATTTATTCTTTTACTTGGAAGCCTCAGAAAAGGGGAATACTCTTCTGGGACTATCCATGAGGAACTCCCCCTGGCAGCTTTAACAGGCCTTCTTCAGTCAGCTTCTATGGGATGTCTTTAGAGCTTGTAACATCCTCTCTCTTTCTCTCTCTGTCACACACACACACACATTATTTATTCTTTTTATTTTGGCTTGTTATCTACCTGGTAAACTCATTATTCAAAATCTAAAATAAGGCTGTTATAGATCATTCTCTGGACTGCACAGAAAACACCACTTTAAACACCACATAAACACTGCTGGTATTATTGCTTAACTATAAAGATAAAAAGGGAGGCATTATGTTCTGAGACCTTGAATGATCATCCTAGCTTCCTGTGTGCTGATGACAACTCACTTAAGATGTCTTACAAATGCTTATTGAAGTTACATTAGTTATTTTTCCTTGAAATGAGGGCAAAATTGAACTCACAGCTATAAATCTTGCTTTATCATAGAAAGAAATGGACCTAAATTGTAAAGAGGTACTATTCACATATGAAAACAGCACAGTAAACCCGTTCATCTTTAAGACTGCAAAACATAAAGCATAATGATTTGTATCAAAATGTTCTTCTGTACCCACCTTTTGGAGAAAGAAATGCACCAACAAGTTCTAAAGTAAAAACAAACATTAACACTGCAACAAATAAATGCTATCAGAAATGAGAGTTTAAAGAAAATACTTTAAATGTAGAAACCAATATTCATGTTTAACGCTTACTGCTCAAAATAGGCAGCATATTTATCTCTAAGCTGTGTTGTTCCCTACAGGGATTTAAGGAAAATCAAACACCTTGGGAACTGTAGTTTTGACTATGCCTTTCCATTAAAGTAATAGCCAGGCTTCACCCTACTTATCATCTAAGATTAAGTCTGATTGATACACTCAGAATAGCATGACCATAATTGAGTATTTTCTGTATCCCCCCCCCCCCAAATTACATCACATTTATATTTTATTTATTTATTGTGTGCGTACTCTTGTATGGGTGTGTGTGCATGCACACTCAGGGAAAATCCATGCATTCCAAGGCTTGTGTGTAAAAGTCAGCTGCCAACCTGTGGGAGTTGGTTCAATCATGGGGTCTGACTTTCTACCTTGTGGGTTTAGGGATCAAGTTCTGGTTGCCAGGCTTGGCAGCAAGCTCATTTACTTGTGGGGCCATCTCCCTGGCCCTGTGTTTTCTACATGGTTAAAATGGAAATAGTATAATCTATGCTTGGCCTTGGGAACCCAGCACAGCCATTTTCGAGCCATGAGAGCAGCCTGTAATTTGCTTGCTGATTTCCTTGCTCTTTCCTTCTGCATAGTTTCTGAGCAAGCTCTGGGGTACATGTGTGGGGAGGGGGGGGCGGTGGACTTTGTACTCCTCTTGCTACAGTCAGGGGCATAATTTCCTGCTCCATGACTAGCGGGCTTGGCATGTGACTTATTTGGCAAATGGAAAGTTAGGTGGCAAAAATTACATTGTAGTTTCAACCTACTTATATAATTTTGGCCTGGTTGCTTGTGCTTCTGACATTTACCAGGAGGCAAAAATGCTCTGCTTGTGACTTATTCCAGATGAAGCTACCAGGAGCAGAGAACTCGGCCTCTAGCCTAGAACCACATCTGGCTGACAATGCCCAAACCACCACCAGCCACACACTCGTGAGGGAGAAAAACCATTATTTGTAGTTGCAGTGATAGAGATTTTGGGTTTCTTTGACAATAAAAACGGACCAGCAGTCTAGATGATCTTAGAGAAATCACTTCATATTTGGGGCTTTGGTTTCTTCCGAGTGAGCTGGAATAATGTGGAAACACACGTACACTGTGTAAGGATTTGGGATAGAATAAGACAGCTATGGCTAATCCTAAGAGTTTCCCGGAAGAGTTCATTATACACACTTCACGTGATTTGGTCGGGGTGTTGGGGGTTAGGTATTGGGTGGAGGAGCAGTTTCAGAACTAGGGTGCTCTGCAGGGCCAGTCTCTCAGGAATTGGCTACTGGAGTGCTTTCCTCTGCATCCATTCCTCTGTGAGCTGTCCAGGCACAGCTGTTAGGATCTGATGGGACTGGCAGTCATCACCTCCTCACTTCCTAATAAATACTCTGACCTCTTTAGTTTCACATGCATTTGGTGAAAAGGAAAGCGTTCCAGGCTGCTGGTTTAAAATCATCCACATGATGAAGAAGAGCATCGAGGTCTGCCTTACCTGGACTGCTAACATTGAACTGCGGGCTGTTGGGTGAAAAGCTGTTGTGTCTCTGCACACGGCGGCTGGATCGCTTTCCAGGCCACTGAATAGACAGGACTTCCGGTTTGGCTGGGCCTTGCCTGAAACAAGAACCAACGCTGAAATTTCCTGTCAGACCTTCAGTATGTTGCTGCTAGGATAAGGTCCTAAAGTATCAACCACTAGGCTTTTCTGGGATATTTAATGGAGACGCAGGAAAAAAATACTGTTTGCAAACATACTCTGGAAAGTCAAGCTGATTGTTACTACAGTATACAGATGCAAGGATGAGAATGTTCTAGGCTTTCATTATTCGCAAATTAAGCCCAAGTAAAATGTAGTTTGTAACCTAACCCTTCTTTCCATCATTGGCCAAGTCTTTAACAGAAAAAAAATTTGGTGTATGATATGTTGTGTTTTGCTTAATTTGAGAATGCCTATGGAATTTTCTTCGCTTAATGTTTTAAATTTTTGTTCCAATCTACTAAAATTTCATGTATTTTAAAAAGTCAAATAATTCCATAGTTCTTACTTCAACAGACTGAAGCTCCCTCCCCTCTTCCCAGATGTGCCTCCACTCCCTTTTCAAAGACATTTCTTAGCAAGTGCCTATTGTGCTATTTACCATCCTATCAGAACTCAGCATGCTCAAATCACTATGTCTATAGTTTTATTTTAAGCTTTCTAAGCTTCCTAAGCTTTCCTATTAGCTTCCCAATGTGAAATTAGCTAGTGATAAATACATGGAAAGGTTGTAAGAAATGTCCAAGAAAGAAACTTAATTAAAATGGTGGATTTAGTAAAAAAGCAAGTTTGTCTTTCTTGTTTCTTGGTTGGCACACAGAACACTGTAGCTGAATTTCAACTCTCTTCAATTGTGGCTAACTTGAGAATGTAGGAAAAGTGCTTGGGATGTGAAGAAGAAAGACTGACCAGTATCGAGAGATGTTGCACTGGCCTTAAGCTGGCCTATAGATGTCTCTAGCTAGAGAAATCCCCTAAGCATCTGAGTCACTTTCTAGATTTTCCATTATAGGCAGTCAACTATAGCACTCGCTTGCCTTTGTGAGAATCAGATTTTAACTACCTTTCACTAATGAAGACTCCTTTAGCTTTTATCCTGTTATTGGATTCCATTTTTCTCTGTGTGGTTTGCTTTGTTTGGTGATAAATAATTACTTCCTAAGGTGGATTTCTCACACATTTCAGTGTGAAATACTCCCAATGGCATTAATTTTTATGGCACTAAGACTTTGAGGCAGCCAGTCATCTTAAAGAGAGTATCCCCTGACTCTGACTAACTGTAGATCTTCTCTCCATCCTCTCCTCCAAATCCAATCCTCTGGTCTCATCCCTAGCTTCATAGCAGACCACCTGCTGAACCCTCCCTCTGCCTCCACTCCCATCTCCAAAAGATCACATAGATCTACCCCTCCAGACTTCCTTCCCCTGACTCATTTAACTCCATCAGACACTTTCTGGGAACCTGCAGGCCACTCTGGCCATCCAAACAGCTAGTCTAACTTCAGATCTTCACTTCTCCCTCTCTTTCTCCAAGTCCAACCCCCCAGTCTTACTCCCAGTTCTATAGTGAACCACCTGTTGAAGCCTCTTCTCACTCTCTGCCCCATATTACCAGGGGACTAAGCTGATCCCGGTGGAATAGCCTGATTTCCTCCCTCCATGGACACCCTCAAGCCTTGTTCACATTCCATCCCTGTTCCTAAGAGTCAGCTTTCAAAGGTTAGAAAGACATTTTACATGGAATCCCCAGTGGTCACATCTATCAGGATCCCACAAGAATTTCCACAACACTCCCCACAGAACCAGAGAGAACAACAGAAACCAAGGAACAAAATACTCACCCACAAAGACAGGACCAGATATCAGCACCCAGAATTACAATTGTCCTAATGCCTAGACACCAGCATAAACATTCAATGACAACGAGGACACTGCCTCCATTAGAACCCAGCAATCCCGCCACCGCAGGCCCTGAGCATTGCAACATCACTTAAATGCAAGAGAAAGACCTTAAAATAGACTTTATAAATATGATAGAGGGCAGTAAAGAAGAAATGAATAAACCCCCTAAAGAATTCTGTGGAAACACAAACAGTGGAAGGAAATGGATAAAACAATTCAAGACCCGAAAGTTAAAACAGAATCAATAAAGAAAACTCAAACTGAGGGAAATCTGGAAATGAAAAATTTAGGAACTTGATCAGGAACCTCAGAGACAAGTCTCACCAATATATTACAAGAGATAGAAGAGAGAATCTCAGGTGTTGAAGACATGATAGAAGAAATAAATACCTCAGTCAAAGAAAATGTGAAATCTAAAAAACTCCTGCCACAAAACATACGGGAAATAAATCTTGGACACTATGAGAAGAACAAATCTAAGAATAATTGGGATAGAGGAAGGAGAAGAAACCCAGGTAGGTCAAAGGTACAGAAAGTATTTTCAACAAAATCGTAGAAGAATTTTTTTTTTTTAAACTAAGGTACAAGAATCATACAGAATATCAAATAGGCTGGACCAGAAAAGAAAGTTCCATCACCACGTAATAATCAAAACACTAAATATACAGAACAAAGAAAAAATATTAAAAGTGAAAGACCCCCACCAAAGGCCCAGACACAGTTCCCCCAGAAACCCAAAAGAGCTGAGGGAAAAGATATCTTAAAATAAACAGAACTGAGTCAGTTCCCCCTTCCTGGAGAAGGTGAAGTCAGGTGTTTTCAAAAGAACCAAGTCAGGATGTCTGGTGGTGACCAATTAACCACGAGATGCCCCTCTCTGGAGATAACATGACCAGACCCTGGAGATGGGTTGTAAAACTTCTGACAGGGCAAACAGATAAGCTAGAATAAGACAAAGTCCAGGCCCGGGGGGAAAAACTGGACCAATCAAGGATGGACCCATACTAACCCTCTCCCCACTAAGGAATTTTGTGTTTTTTGCCTATAAAAACTTAACTTCCCCAAGAAAGAGGAACTCTCCTCCCTGCCTCGCGGCGTCGGGTGTGGTGGACGAGGGTTCCCTGCTAGCTTGTATCACATAAACCTTGCTATTGCATTCTGGACATCTTTGGTCTCCAGTGGTCTCTTTGGGGGTCCTAATCTGGGCAGAACAAAAGCTGAAAGGGAAAAGGACCAAGTAACATATAAAGGCAGACCTATTAGAATAACACCTGTTCAGGTACCAGATATGGATAGCCCAGTGTCTGGGAAAGACACTACATCTAGCGTGGGATATCTGAGGGAAAAATCTATATACACTATGCTCTTATGTCTGTTAACTTTATTCCTCTATGACAAAATTCTATCTATACAGCCACAGCTCCATCAGGCATTCAGGGCAGGAATAAATCTAGATACACCAAACTCTTTGTCCATCTACTTTATTTCTCTGGGATAAAATCCTATCTACATAGCTTCAGTTCCATCCTGACTCGCAGTTCCTCTTTATCCTCTCTTTTACTGTTCTCTCAAAGTCCTGCTAACAACTAAGCTCTTATGCTTCCAGCCTCATCTTCGTCCTCTGTTTCTTCACTCTCCATCTCTACTTACTCTCTACTCCTGGCTCCGATGAACTCTACAAGAGTTCTGCCTTACCCTCTACAAAACCTCTTTGTTTTTCCCTTCTCCCTGGTCATGCTGTTTTGTCTGCTTCTATAGAAAAACACCTGTTCCTTCTTCCCCTGGCCACTTTTTCTCTGCCTCCTCAGGAATGTTGCTCTACCCTACCTTCAACCTAGATATGTAAAAACCTCTTTTGTTCTCCATCAATTGCTCTGGAGAGCCACTATGCCTCAAGGCAAGGGGATG
Source organism: Peromyscus melanophrys (assembly GCA_902168415.1). Classification (NCBI taxonomy): domain Eukaryota; kingdom Metazoa; phylum Chordata; class Mammalia; order Rodentia; family Cricetidae; genus Peromyscus; species Peromyscus melanophrys. The sequence continues at coordinate 14,964 of CABHPR010127186.1, read as the reverse complement.
GTCTGAGCTTCATTTGCACAAGAAACAAAGCTATGCATCTACCACCTGCTCGGCTTTGCCTACATGACCTTATCCAAGTATTGACCTGACGAAGTTCACACACACATTCTATGGGAATTGTGAGCACAAGAAATTCATAACAAGGTACAGCTATGTAACACCAAGTAGTCCATGCTGGATGTCTTCCCATTTGACTGACCCTTGGCCTAGTCAAGGTATAGCTTTAATACATATCTGGACTCCTTATAACATATTCTTGTGGCTCACCACAATCTACCATGACCAAGTAGGTTTCTTCCTAGAGATGCAGAAATGGTTCAATATTTATAAGTTGATAAATGTAATCCACCATATAAACAAATAGAAAGACAAAAGCCACATGATCATCTCACTAGATGCAGAAAAGGCATTTGACAAAATCTAACACTCCTTCATGATAAAAGTCCTAGAGACACTATGGGTACAGAGGACATACCTAAACATTTTACAGCAGGCTCATAGCTTACATCAACTTAACTGAAGAGAAATATAAAGCAATCCCACTAAAATCAGGAACAAGATAAGGTTTTCCATTCTCTCCATGACTATTCAATATAGTACTTGCATTCTTAGCTAGCAATAAGGCAACTGAAGGAGATAAAGGAGGTGCAAGATGGAAAGGCTAAAGTCAAATTTTGTATGTATATCTCCAGACACATTGAACCTGATAAAGAGAAAGTGCTGAATAGCCTTTAACTCAGGCACAGGAGACAACTTTCTGAACAGAACACCAATAGCACAGGCACTAAGATCAACAATTAACAAAATGGACCTCATGAAACTGAAAAGCTTCTGTAGGGCAAAAGACACTGTTAATAGACCAAATGACAGCCTACAGAATGGGCAAAGATTTCTACTAGCTCCACACCCAAAAGAGGACTAATATCCAAAACATATAAAGAACTCAAGAAACTAGATACCCAAAGCCCAAATAATCTGATTAAAGAATGAGGCACAGATTCTTTACAGAGAATTCTCAGGTGAGGAAACTGAAATGGCTGAGAAAATATTAAAGAAATGTTCAACATCCTTTACCACCAAGGAAATGCACATCAAAACAACTTTGATATTTCATCTTACACCAGTGAGAATGGCTATGATCAATAAAACAAATGACCTCTCATTCTGGTGAGGATGTGGAGCAAGGAAGATATTCCTCCATTGCTGCTTGGAGTACAAACTTGTATAGACACTATGGAAATCATTGCGGTGGTTCTTCAGAAAGATGGGAATTGATCTATCTCAAGATCCAGCTATACCTGTCTTGGGCATATACCCAAAGGACGCTCCATCCTACCACAGAGACACTTGCTCAACCATGTTCATTGCTGCTCTATTCATAATAGACAGAAATTGGAAACAACCTAGACATTCCTCAACAGAAATATGGATAAGAAAATGTGGTACATTTACACAATGGGATAAAAAAAAATGAATGTTAAAAAATGAAATCACAGAATTTTCAGGTAAATGGATAGAACTAGAAAAAAAATCATCCTGAATAGGTAATTCAGACCTAGAAAGACAAATATGGTATGTATTTGCTTATATGTGGATATTAGCTATTAACTGTATTGTAGCAATTTTACAATCCATAAAACCACACAGATATAGAATAAGGGACTTGTGGTGTGGGGGCAGATAGCTCCTCCTAGGATATGAAAAGAGAATAGATAGTTATGGATGGATGAGGGTTGTTAGAATTGGAGAATTGAGTGGGAAGAGGGAGTGAGGAGGGGTGGAGAGAGTGACAAGAGAGGGAATATGGAAAGAGACAGCTAAAATTAAGGACTATTTGAGGGGTAGTATGGATGCCTAAAACAGCAGAAGCTGCCTGAAATATCTACATATATGAAGGGGATCTAAATGAAGTTGTCAAATAATGGAGGCAACATAGCACCATCTGGATATCTCTTGTCACCAAAGGAAGCTTCCAGTACTGGAACTGGGTTGCATCTAATTGAGTTGTTGGCCAATAGGCTCCCTTGGGAGTTCCCTAACCATCCAGGCAATTGCCAAGACTATAGGTTGCTCTCCACAATGTGATGGCAGGTCCCCACTGTTGAAGACAACACCTAGACAACTCTCTGAACACAGAGACATTGTCTGGGGCCCACATAGCGCCCTTACCTGCACGTCTTAGTGTCTTTGGTACAGAAGATACTCTGCACACTACCAAAAGAGAAATACCAACTCAGTTATAAACCCTTTGATTTATGATGGTGTCCTGCCTGCAAGATATGCTAGGGCAATGGTGGCACAAAGCCTATGGAGTAAACAACCAATGTCTGATTGACTGAAGGGCCACTTCATCAGATGGAAACTATTCCTGATACTGCTTAGGGGATCAAGAATCTGATATTAGATAGCCCAGGTACCTACGGTAAAACCAAATACTACTTTTTTTTAAATGTAGCAATAAAATGACTCCTAATAACATTCTGCTATCCTCATAGATCTTTGTTTTGCTCAGCCATCATCAGAGAGTCTTCCGCCTTCATCAGATGGGAACAAATAGAGACCCACAGTAAGACATTATGTGGAGATTTGGAGATCTTTGAACACTCAGCCTTAAATGGGGTATCTGCAACAAATTCCAACCCTCAGGCCCCAGGGAACTCTGGGTAAGAAGAGGCAGAAAGTATTTAAGAGCCAGAGGGGATGAAGGACACCAAGAAAACAAGGTCCTCTAAAATAACATGATCAGAGCTCATATGAACTCACACAGACTATGACAACATGCACAGGCCTACATGGTTCTGGACCAGGTCCTCTGTGTATATATATCATGGCTTCCAGTTTAGTGTTTTTATGGGATTCCTGGGGGTGCAAATGAGTGATCTGGGCTTCTTGTGCCTTCTCTTGGGCTGTTTTCCTTTTGTTTGCTTGTTTTGTCCAATCCAATTCCAATGTGTTAGTTTTTGAGAGAGAGAGAGAGAGAGAGAGAGAGAGACTGTTCTCATTCCAGTTCCCGGAGTAGATCCCTTTGTCCTTTCCAAATGTCCTGACTTCTCCCTTACAATATTTGGACACATCTTGTCTGTAATATTCTAAAATGTCATAATTGCATTCCTTAGTGTTAGATTAAAAAACATCGTAATGAGTTCTTAGTCTAATGTATCAAGCTGAAAACGCATACACTTGTTCTGAAAGCTTTTCTTGAATTCTTCTTTGGATAATTATTCTTCCTTGTTCTTTTTCTGCAATTTCTATTTCACATATATAAGATCTTTTAGACTATTCTCTAGTTTTCTCATTATATATTTCCTTTCTTGTTACTTTATAGAGATTTTTCTATAATTTTATATTAAAATATTTCTCAAAGAATTTCACATTTTTGGACGTATGAGACAAGAACTCTCTTATCTGCTATGGCTTCTTTTTCCTTCAGCAACATCTTTATCATCTGATGGTTTTGGCTCTTTTAATATATTTATTTTCTGCTCTCTGAATCATTTTGTGATGGCTAAAAAAGTCTATTTTGTGCTACGGGTCCATTTGGTACCTAATAGTTGTTTGTCTCTGACTCAGGTTCCTGGAAGATAAGCTCCTGACAATCCTGACTCCTTGACCCGAACACAAAAATGTACAGTCATGACCATCTGCTTGTGATGATGCCTAACTGCTGGTTTTGGTTTCTGTAATTTGCTTATGCAGATGTTCAAGGACTATTTTATGGTCACCTTGACCATCTGATCTTGGCAGAGCAGAAGAGCTCGGTGGTTTTTGACTTTCAAAGGCCTTCCTTTAAGCCAGGCAGTGTTGGCACACACCTTTACTCACAGCACTCAGGAGGCAGAGGCAGGTGGATCTCAGTGAGTCCGAGACCAGTCTGGTCTACAGAGTGAGATCCAGGACAGCTAGAACTACACAGAAAAACCCTATCTTGAAAAATCAATAAAAGGGGGGAAAAGTCCCTCCTCCCCCACCTCTGCACTGCTTGTTTCTGGTTTGGATTAGGGACTGTGTGGCCTGCTGGCTGCTTTAATAAAGCTGGCTAATTATAATTTGGATTGAGTCTGGTGGTCCCTCCCCTGTAGTCTCAAACTCCATAATAGTTTCTGTTTCTTCTGTTTCTGTTTGCTTAGCTCCCTCTGCTGCTCCTCCTCTCCCTCTCCGATCCAGTGGGGGGACTCACAAGACAGGCTGGCATTTTTGTGTGCACTGCACATTAGCCAAGTCAGGTCTTCCAATCGGAGTCTTTAAGCCTATTCCTAGGTCTGTCTTGGACTCTCTCTTAGATTAATCAGATCTTTCACTCTAGTGTCCTCTAACTGGATACTTTGAGCTCTGCAGTCAGTGATCTGAAATACAGGATACAAAGGGGGTTTTAGATGCACTGGTCAGGATGAAGGCCTTCACTTGATGTCTCATCTTCAGCTTTGTGTCACGCCCCCATTGTACTTGGTTTATACTTGTTTACCTCCAGGGTTCTCCAGACTGGGAAGGGGCAGTCCCTAAAAATGCCTGGTGAGGATTTCCACAATACACAGTCTCCCTTTCACCTCACGGTCAGCTCTACACGGCTCTGTTGATTCTTTAGCACCCCAGGTTCTCTGTGCTCCCTGCTGTGAGTGCATCTTCCTCTCACACAGCCTGTGTGAGCTGCTTTCCCGGAACTTTGAAATCATTCTACATTCTTCTTTTTAGATTTCCAGTTTCTCGTTTGGGGGTTGGCTTTAGGGTGGGGCTTTTCCCTTTTTATTGTTAATGACTATTCTATTCAGGCATTTTAAATGTCAATTTTGAAAGTTTAGGCAAACAACAAGAACAAGAACAATTCACATGTATCTAGTCTCCAATGTCTAATTTCCCCTATGGATTTCCACGCAGCACAAGCCCCGTGCTTTGGTGACACTGGCAATCAGTGCCGCCTTTCTCTGATCATCAGCCACAGGAGGATTTATAATCACTTGTCAGTAAAATTAAGGCCTTTCCTTTCTTCTACAATAGACAACATTCAAAAGGCGAAAAAAAAAAATGACTTCCAAGCCCAGAGGGACTCATTTGTATCTCTGCCTATAGAAGAAACTTGGAAAACAGATCAAACTTGGAGATTCCATTATACAAAGGAAATCCACAGATAATTGAACTGTGTTCAGGAAATGTAGCTTGTGAAGAGGAGGGCTTATGCAATAGAACAGGGGTCCTCTGAGGGAAGCTTCCACATCACATAATGATTATTCTTGCCGCTGGCTATTAGGTTCTTTGAAAAGATAGGGAATTAAAGTGGCTCCCACTTAGCCAGTTTGCCAGAGCAGATACAAAGATGGCATAGAATGCCATCTGAGAGTCTCACCTCTGTGACATTCCAGCTGTGCATATCCCCCTCTCTGAAATTGTCATTTTCACATGAATGGGCACAGACATTATGCCCAGCCCAGCACGTCTGACTCATTATTGCAGGATGAATGATGCTGTGTGATTCTGCCTGGGGCTGCTAGAAGAAAGATGTTTTCTCTGGATTTCATCCTTCCCAACAAGTCTGTATCCCTTTGTTTCACAACTATTAAATTCTAAAGTAATGTTGATGCTGAAGGGGAAGAAAATCATTATGACACAGGGAATGTTAATAAAACCTGCCATTTATAACTCTTGACTTAGTAGGGCATCACGGAATCCTCCTTTGTGATATTAAAAACTGAGGAGTTTTATAAATTCTGTTTTGGCTTCTCCTCACTCTGTTCTTCTCTCCCTCAAGTATGTGCGATATACACTTGCAAGACTAATTTTCCTTTCCTTTCCTTGGTTTCATTAGATTGTTCTTTAATAATCACTAACAGCAACCTATGATAGAATGAACTTCCAATGCATCCATCTAGCTTTTAAGGTCTTCCAGATAGCAGACAGATTGGTCTCCTCACTGTCCCTAACATGATGCTCACTTCCATTCATTCAACATGTAGAGGGGAGAAATACAAAGTCCCTGCCATCTAGAAATGCAAAGACTAATGGAGAGGATGAGTTAATGAAATGGGAATACAAGCCACAACCAGAGCACTTGGTATGGGATGTGGAGATGTGAGAGCCTGTTCTGCATGGAGGCTTTATAGACAAAGAGTTGTGGAGTGAAAAAACAAGCTTAGACAATCTAGCCAGATGACAGGTATCCAACATGGGGTGGGCCAGAGCAGAGTCCCCCAAGTGCAGAATATCCTCCTCCTTCTCAAAGTCCTCCTAAAGATCCAGTTCAAGGATCCCCAACCTAGGAAGCTTTTCCAAGGCTGTTTTGATTGATGTCTTGGGACAGGACAGCCTTTGTCTTACTGTCATTCTGTCACTGGTCGTGGTCCTGGGATCTCTGCTCACGTTGGCCTTTGGTGACAGCAGGTAGGAAAGGAGACATAGCCTTCTAGGTTAGGGCTAATGAATGCTTCCTTCTGAGTCACTAGAAACTTCATAATGGATATAATGGGCACAAGTCCACAGTGGTGTATTTTTTCTACTTATTTTAAAAATTAATTTATTCAGAAACTCCTGAGAGTATCTCAGAATGTAGTGGGACCTGGGCGTCCTTGGATGGTTTAGTGACATTCCATATCACAACACTCTCCACAAGGACAAGAGACCTGTGAGGGATCCCATTATTCAAGCAGTTTGGGGGCTATAAATCTAGAAGTAAAAGGTTCATTAATCCTTTGCTCTCTTCTATTTTTCTTAAATTCTGAATTACTTTGTTCCTTCTCATTAAACACAGCTGCTATGCAGCTTTTGGTTGCAAGCATGAGCTGAAAGCAAGCCTAACCCAAAACAATGGTTCATTAAACATTTGCTGTGTGTGTGGTGCTGTGTGTGGCCTGTGTTTGTGGGCAATAACTATAGAGGGGGAAAATAGAACTCAAAGAATAAAGGTGAAGAGGCAGTGCTGAGGCTTTTCTAAGTCTCTTCTCAGGTGGCAAATGACTGATTCTAAAAGGAAAGAGTTTGGGTCCACGAGATCCAAACCAAAGAAACAATAAGGATCATCATTTTCTCACCAAGAACACGAAATCAATTTCATCATGCTTTAAGGCATTCAGTTATCTTCTCAAACTGGAGGAGGTGGGTTGCTGATGTCCGGAAGTGAATTTCTATGCCTTGCTGTTTGGTATGAAACCACTCAACACAGTGAAAAGAAGGTGTGCACAGATCCATCAAATAATGCATTCCAATGCTCATCTACTGCACTCCAAGTCTATTGTCTGCACAGGCTCACTGTATTCTGAAGTTACAGGCTTTCCTTTGCTGGAACTTGGCAATGCTCATTCATCTGACACTGTACACATGGCTGAAAATTCCATGATATTATGGAGATGTCTTGATAATCATGTGTCCATTAATTTATTTAGAAAAATTGGTCTTACAGAGTAAGTTATCATCACCTAATTCAAAACCCTTACTGCACAGTTCCAAGATGTGAATGTTTCATAAGGCATATCTAGAGGCTTAAAGTGATATCTTAATCAAGGTATGTCAGAAGAGCAATAGTTTTGCCCTTGTCAATGTTTCAAGGTACCAACAATGTCAATTCTGTAACATACTAAATGGTTTGAATTATTCTGACATCACTTCATCTGCTTATCATACAATCTTCTCATCGGCACTAGTCCTTTATTATGTTGTTAATTTTCTTCTTAGTGATACATACTGGTAGCACTAGCTCTCAAATCTCTCTCATTGGTCACTTTTCTCCATTTTAAAAATAATCTGGCTTGCTTAATTAATGCCTAATCTTTCCAATATAACCACTATCATTTGATCTAGTAAGGCTTTTTTTGATCATTGCCATAGTTTCAAATTATATTGATTTTGAAGATAGGCCATGACTTTAAATTCCACTTTACCATATTTAATATTTTACTCTTCAGAAACCTATAGACAAGTTATTTCCCTTTCTCTGCATTTATTTTGTTGTGCCTTACAGTTTAGTTTTAGTGACCATGTTTTATATATGTAATAGGTCTTAGCTCCTTAAGGATTAATATATTGTTAAATATATTATTAATATCATCTATATTGTCTTTTAAACTCTTCTTTACTTACTACATTCTCAATTCACATTTGTTGAATACATGACAGACAACATAATAAAAGGTGAGATTTTTTTCCCAAAGCAAATACCCTAGAGAGGTCCTTGGCATTGCTTTAAAATCTATTAATTTATGTAATTAGCTTTCTCTAGAATAAGCAGAATGACCCTTCAACTGCCTTTCCATAAGTAAAGCATTCAAACACAAGGTGGAGCCAGAGGAACCCCGCAGAAGAGGGGGAGGAAGAATTATAGGAGCCAGAGGGGTGCAGGACACCACAAGAACATGGCCCACAGAATCAACTAAGTAGGGCTCATAGCAGCTCACAGAGGATGAAGGGACAACTGAGGAGTCTGCACAGGTCTACACTAGGTCCTCTGCATGCATGTTATGGTTGTGTAGTTTGGTGTTCTTGTGGGACTCCTAACAGTGGGAGTAGAGGTGTCTCTGACTCTTTTGCCTGCTCTTGGGACCCTTTTCCTTTCACTGGACTGCCGTGTCCAGCCTTGATGTGAGGGTTTGTGCCTAGTCTTATTGTGTCTTGTTATGCTGTGTTATTGATATCCCTGGGAGGCATGCTCATTTTTTGAAGAGAAAAGAGGAGTGGATCTGGGGGAAAGGGGAGAAGGGACTGGGAGGAGTGGAGCAAGGGGTGGCTGCAGTAGAGATGTGAAGTATGAGAGAATAATAATAAAAAGTACGTATAGTATACTTTCATAGTATAAATAGTATAAAAGTATAAATAAAAGTTAAAAGTATAATAAAAAGTATAGCATAATCAGAGATATAGAAAACATTAGTTGCCTTTCTTGTCGGGTTTGCTCCTCAGTAGTTTCCATGGCACATTCCAAAGAGTTCTGGAGAGACTGCAACTGATTTAAGGTCTCCTTCAACAGAAATCGAGTGACAAATTGTTCCAAGTTGGAGGCTTCTTGGTAGTCCTATGGGTTACAAAACAAATGTAATTAGAAATTCAGTAGAGACAAACATCCAGGAATAGATTTTCTCCTCAAGTACCCATCACTTTGAGACTAATTCTTGGAAGGGAGAGTGGAGAGAGGAAAGAGGCTCGGAAGTCTGCAGTAGGATGCTGTCCACCTGCCAGAGGCTGAATCTAACAACAGTCTCGACTATCACTTCTCATTGCATCTGCCTAAAGTTTATCAAGGACAAATTCTAGCATAATTAAGCAATAGATATCTGTGGGAAAAGAAAACGTTTCTGGAAAAAAATGTTGGAGTGTAGCTAACTGGCTTTGTTCTGTTTTATGTAAACAATGACCATGACATCATATATTTTCTTTTTTACCAAATATATATATATATATATATATATATATATATATATATATATATATATATATAGAGAGAGAGAGAGAGAGAGAGAGAGAGAGAGCCATGTTTCAACAAGTGCCTTAGTTCATTCTTGATGCAATTATCATGCTTTTATCTGTATTCCAGAGAAGGCAGAGAAATTAGGTGTAGTTATTTTAAAATCTGGAAAATGTTAGGATTGGAATATTTAAAGACTTTGCTCAATCTGTTCACGTCCTGCTCAGCCATGCTAAAGACTGCAGCTAACTTCTATCACAAAAATTCCTTCTATTCCACCAGCCACAGGTTGCCATGGAGCTAGTAATGGCTTTTACACAGCTTCTCAAGGCAGGTGAGTAAGCTCTAGATCAGTGGTTCTCAACCTTCCTAATGATACCCTGAGACCCTTTAATGCAGTTCCTCATGCTTTGATGACCCCCAACCATAAAATTATTTTCATTACTACTTTATAATTGCAATTTTGCTATTGTTATGAATTGTAATATAAATGTCTGTGTATTCTGATGGTCTTATGTGACCCCTGTGAAAGCCGTGTTCAATCCCAAAGGGATCACAACTCACAGGTTGAGAGTCATTGCTCTAGATGCTACTAGCTGCCACCCTGTAATGTCTCAGGGAGAACAGAGGAAGAAAGCCAGGTTAGTAAGAATGTAATGGCAGCGGAGTCTCCCTTTCATTTTATAAGAAACCAGTTAAATCTGACTTTTTAGCATCCAGTAGTGCTGTGGTTTGAATCTCAAATGTCCCTTAGAGGCACATTTTGAATGTCTGTTTCCCAGTTGGTGGAGTTATTTTCAGAGGCTGTGCAAACTTCGGGAGATGAGTCAGTCAGAGCCAGAAGAAGCATGTCACTGGTGATCGGCCTTGAAGGTTATACTCCATTGCTGGTACCAGTCACTACCAGCTTATTGGTTCACTGTAATCTGAGAAACTTCTGCCACATTCTCACAGTGCCATGGACTTGCTTCTAGGCTCTGCCTTCCCTACTCTGTCATGAGCCAAAATAAATCTTTCCCCCTAAAATTGTCTCTGTCAGACAGTCTTGTCACAGTGACACAGAAGTAATTATCCAGGTGGGAAGGGTGTGAATGAAAAGATTTATTTCCTTCTGTCCCTAAGCAAAATGATATTTTTCATGATGGAAAATACAAAACCAAAAGGAATGATGATGATGAAATGCTGCCATGAATCATGATGTTCTGGGAAATTAGAAGGTATGGTTGCAAATCCAAACAAATAAAATATAGTTATTTAACCTTTTGGGACCTCATCCTTCTTGCTTGAAAATTAGGCTAAGTAACTCCAGCCTGCAATACAAACTCAAAATATTCTGTGTGTCTACCAATTCTAATTATAAAGTCTTTGCTTGTGTCCTTCCGATATAAATTATTTTTTCCTAGCCGGGCGTTGATGGTGCACGCCTTTAATCCCAGCACTTGGGAGGCAGAGCTAGGCAGATCTCTGTGAGTTCGAGGCCAGCCTGGGCTACCAAGTGAGCTCCAGGAAAGGCGCAAAGCTACACAGAGAAACCCTGTCTCGAAAAACCAAAAAAAAAAAAAAATTTTTTTTTTCCTGTCCTCAAAATAACATCATAGAAGATTTCATTTAGCAAAATTTTCAGTCATTGGCCTTCAAAAAAGCCCATTCCTTAGAGTTGAAAACCCAGAAATTTTTCTTATCCACAACCTATCAGCTTCACTTAAGAATTCAAAACTGTCCTTAAACTCTACTTAAAAAAAAAAACCCATAAAATACAATGTCCCATGCTTACAATAGACATAAGAACTTTGGATAAGTTGAGTTAAAATACACAAAATACCTCATTCGATCTCAGAGGTTACTAATTTTTGGCAGTGAAAGCTTCACAGAATTATTTCTCAGTAATTTTTTTTACAACCAAAGGAAGCTTCCCATTGACTGGATGTGTTGATAGAACAAAGGCGCATTGGATTCTTACCCTGCAGCTGCTCTCATTTTACCAACACATATTTTAAAAATAAAATTTATTAAAATGAACTCAAGACACAATTGCACAGCCAGAGATTCTGCCAACTCGTCTGCATCTCAGTGTAAACTGTGACTAATCCCAAACAGGATGGCAAGTTTTGTACTCATTTGCAGACAGCATTGAACAGTGAAGATCAGTGAGCAATGACTACAGTGTTGGCCTTATTTTTCTCATTTAAATGTTAAATATTTGTCACTATTATATCAGACTAGAAAAAGAATTTTTTTTAAAAAGTTAGCCAATGGCAACATTCCAGTCATCATTTTTTTAATTTTAGCTTCTTAGATGCAGGGAATACCATATATATATATGTGTGTGTATGTGTGTATATATATATATATGTGTGTGTGTGTGTGTGTGTGTGTGTGTGTGTGTGTGTGTGTATGTGTGTATATATATATATATATATAACCAAGGTAAATATTCACTTGATATTTTAGTGCCTTGCTTTGCAGATGTATGTCTACTCTAAACTTCTATTATGTTGATATTGTTTCTATATATAAAGACATCAGTGAACTTTGTTATTAATTTTTCTTTGACAATTTCACACACATGATGTATCTTCATCAGTTCACCACTCACACACTTCTCTCTCAGAAATGTTGAGAGCCTGACATTGACAAGGATGGGAAGTGAGATGAGGCTTTGGGAGATTAAGATTTTTTTAATCAGTTACAAAGGATCGCTGCCATGTGATGTGATGCTCTTAGGTATGAGAACAAATAACTTGTCTTCTTTTAAAAATGTTAAGCTAATTTTTGTTAGCATACAAAGCAGTGCATTTCATGATGGCATTTTCATACTCCGTCATCCACTGCTGGTCCCCCTCAGTACTCTCCCTTCTGACTTCACACTAGATACAATTCTGCTATCCTCTCTTTCACCCTCTCATCCCCTTGATAGTTCACTCTCCCCTCTATGGTCCCCTTTCTAGTTCATCAGACACACAAACATACACACACACAAACACACCCAGATAGAACATGCATTTTTTGTCTTAAAATGGGGCTCCCTTGCGACCATTCCTGGGCACATACCCAAATGATTCTGAGTCCTGACAGGATGCTGCACTATTCACAAGAGTCAGGAAACAGAACTGGTTGAGGTGCTCACCAACAGATGAATGGATAGAGAATACAGTATACATACACAGTGGGATTTCACTCAGCCATGATAAAAACAAATACGATAGATGGAACAGGAGATCATTACTCTAAGTGAAAAAAGACCTTGATTTCTAACATCCTGTTTATCCTCCCAGGCTGACCTCACTGCACTGTCTTCATAGCCTTTACTGACCTGGACCCATCATTTATTCTTACGTAGTCACTCTCCCTTCTCTGTGTCCCTGGAACATCTTTTCTTTACTTGGGGCATAGGATTTGGCATTTTACATTGTAATCTTGTGTCACGTTCTTAGGTGTAAAGATTGTATCTTTTTTTCTCTGTTTCCCAAGTGTTCAGAATAGCTGCTGGCCCACACCAGCTGCCCCTGAAATGGTTAAAGAGTGTGTGAAGGAAACCTGTTGGAGCCAGAAGGAATGCTTGAGCCTTTGGTGCTCTAGACGGTTGCAGTTACCAGCTGCCTCCTGCGGGCGGCTCTTGCGGGTACGTGCCGCTGTCTGCTTTGCCTGGCTGTGTAGTTCTGCTATAAAGGGAAGTACAGCTTTGCTTTCAGCAGACTGTTTGTCCTCATTTCATTTTTTTTTTTTTGGACCATTTGTTAGTCTTCTCTCCTTTCTTTCCTCTGGATCCCATGATTTGAGACTGCAGACCCAGGTGGCACAGATCCAACCTCCTTCCCTTCTCCCACACACACGCAGATGTTCCTTTGGAAGGCAGTGGCAAAGAAGCAGATGGAAAATTAAACAGATAGCAAGCTGGGAAATGTCAAAGCCTGGACCTTTTATCCTCAGCAAATGTATTGATGGAGAAGTACAAAAAGCGATCTTTGCATTCCTGTCTCCCCAGAAGACTGGAGTGTTGGTATTTGATACATGTTCATCTGAGCAAAGCCTAGTGTTTCCAAGAATGGAGGGAAGAATCTATAAAGCATTGGATAGGAAATACTGAGTGTCTAGATTCTCCTTTCTCAGACATTGTTCAGTCTTCCTGACTATTATGAAGGTTATGGAGAACTGAGAGCTGATTCTGTTTCTCAGATCTAAATGATTTTACTCAAGCCATTGGTAACTGAATCATTATAAGGAAATTGTTAGCCATATGCCGTTAAAATTTCCATTTTTGCCAAAATGCCAGCATCTCAATTTTAGGTTATTTATTTATTTATTTATTTATTTATTTATTTATTTATTTCGTGTGTGTGTGTGTGTGTGTGTGTGTGTGTGTGTGTGTGAGAGAGAGAGAGAGAGAGAGAGAGAGAGAGAGAGAGAGAGAGAGAGAGACTGAATCAGGGCTTGCATTTGTTCAAGAAAATCCCAGGGTTTGAAGCTAACTTGAAAATTGAGTTTCTTAGGGGACTGCCTGTGCATCTTAATTGGGAAATCATTTGTCAGCAAGTGAGCACAGCACATCTGCATGATGGAAAGTGGAGAACTTGGTTATTAACCCAATATACATCATCTCGGTTAATCAGGAAGTTGGAGTATCAGACTTGCTTGTTTGTATTTGCCATATGTGAAATCTAACTAAGTCATTGGAATCCAGTCACAACATCTCCTTGCTGAGGGCAGTTGGCAGGGCTACTGCTTTTATCTGCCTCTGCAACAAGCCTCCAGAACCCACACTGCTCTGGTGTGAGACATCGTCTTTATTTTCAAACATTGTTCAGTCTTCCTGTCTATTAAAAGGTTATGGAGAAATAAAAGCTGACGCTATTTCTCAGATTCAAATCATGTTTACTCAGGTCACTGATAAAAGACACATACATTGAATTATTGGGTGGAAACTGTTAACCATTCATATGCCTTTGCAGGGAGGAAAGGGAAGTGAGAAATGATGTCATTATATTATAATCTCAAAATAAAATTTAAAAATCCTAAAAAATATTCTGAAGATGGCCACATGAGTTCTGTTCTGTGCTTGCACCACTCGACAGCTGTGAGAAGTTACAAAAGTGTTCTATTTTCAATGTTCTAATAACTGTTAAGAATAGTTATTGCCAGGTTGCTTCAAGGGTCAAATGAAGAAAGCCATGTGAAATGCATGGTATGTTGTCTAGCTCATAGATTTTGATAAATGTTTATTATCTCTATTAATATCATGAAGGAGGATGTCATGAATTATAACCAGTACCTCAAAACAAAAGAGACCTACATTTATCATCCAGAATAACAAGATATATCAGAATTACTCCCAAGATAAATGCACAGTTGGCATTTGATGTACAGTGGGTTCCCTATATAAATTATTTTTTTAGAATTGTTTATACCCATATTTTCATTTAAAAAGTTGAATTTTCAAAAATCTTTTGAGACATAATTATATCATTTCTTCCTCCCCTGTCCTCCCTCCAAACCCTCCCATTTATTCCTCTTGCTCTCTTTCAAGTTCATGGTCCTTTTTCTATTGATTGTTGTTACACACACACACACACACACACACACACACA
>CABHPR010127185.1:0-23603 GCA_902168415.1 Peromyscus melanophrys | reverse complement strand
TAAGTGTTCCAAAGTCTCTCACTCTGCACATTGTTCAGTTGTGGGCCTCTGTGCTAGTTCCCGTCTACTGCAAGAGGAAGCTTCCAGGATGGTGGCTGAGCAAGGCACTGATCTACAGGTATAGCCACATGTCCTCAGGAGTCTTTTTATTGCTATGGTCCTTTAGCAAAAGCATCATTTTATTTGGTTTTCTCCTGGGCCCGTAGCCTGTCCAGTCTCAGGTTCTTGGCCACCCGAGCAGTGCCAGGCTTGGTTCCATCTTGCGGAGCAGGCTTTAAACACAGTCAGAAAACGATTGGCCACTACTACAATGTCTGTGCCACCATTGCAGCAGTGGCACAGTTAATTAATTGTGTTCTTTAATTAGAGCCAGAGAATCTTGAATCCTTTGTTTTAATCCAGGGATAGCAAATTTAGTTCAATAGTATTCTTATAGCTACTGTTGTCTTGTTCTGTATGTTTCAGACAGCATACTCAGTGTGCTCAGCCTCTCAGATCTGTCATTTAGCAGATAAGAAAGCAGGTTCGTGTATGATGCGCAGCTTCTTACGTTACAATAATAATAGAGTGTTGAACACTGCCTATTGAACTCTTTACTGTGTAACAGGTATTATGCTCTAGTGAACACTGTCTTTTAATCTGTGTGGCAGCCCTCAAAAGTAGATACTCTTGTCTGTATTTTGTGGAAGAAAAGCCTGGGCCTTGGAGATTTCATGGCTTGCCCTGGGTCATACAACTGTTAAATGGTGAAACTACAGTTTGAACTTGAGATTCACTCAAAAGCCTTTGCTTTTTTCTTATCCTTATATTACTCTCTGTGCCCATCATATGTCAGGCCCTGTACTAGGGCTCTGGCAGTGTGTGATGAGACATGCCCCAGTCTTTAGTCAGCTTCCAGCTGATGACTGATTGCACCTTTCAGGCTTATCATGTCTTGAAAACAATGACTGAAGTCAACCTGAGGTATGCTGAAGCAAAGAGAACAGTGTTAACCTGAAGGAGAGCGGGATAGATGGAAAGGCTTCAGAAAGGTGGTGCTTAAGCCTTAATTTAAAAGTATATGGAACTGAAGAGATGACTCAGTAGTTCAGAGCACTTGTTGCTTTGCACAGGACCTGGATTCAATTCCCGGCACCCACATGGTGGCTCACAGCCATCCATAACTTTAGTTCCAGGGGATCCAGTGTCCTCTTCTGACTTTCATGGGCACTAGGCATGCATATGGTACACGCGCGCGCGCACACACACACACACACAAGCAAAACATTCATACACATAAAATTAAATAAATCCATGTATTTAAAAAAAAAAAGACCAGTGCAAACTTGGTGCTCTTATAAGTGATTTGTTTTTATGGTCAAGGAAACGATAGAACCTATGGGACTGTGAAATCCTCTTGGGTGGAGTAAACTCCACTAGTGCCAGCTCGTAAAGGAAGAAGAGGTACGTGTGACACACACAACCATGAGCAGATGGTGTGTGCCTCAGAGCCGGGTTTGACCTTGAGATCATGGGAGCCGTCTAAAGGTTTTAAAAGTAGTCTAGTTATAAGCCCTTTACTATTTATTGGTTTTGTTTCACCCCTCAAGGAATCTCAGTGAGAATCTGACAGCTTTGATGCTCCTAATATGGTTAATATTTATTGAGCTCTTACTGTGTCCTAAGTAATCATACTAAATGTAAAGATTATATCAGACATAATCTCCTAAATTGCCAAATAAGAGGAGGTAGGCACTGTTGTTTCCCATATAGAAAAGTGAGGCACAAAAGATTACCCAGAGTAACACAGCTCCTGTGCTTCGGGTCATGATTCAGCCCTTTTGGGTTTCCTCTTTTTGACATGCGTATCAGCAGTTGTTTTGGAAGTGATGATCATGGCTTGGATTGTTCCAGGAACAAAGACAAAGTCCACAGGGCTGCAGTACAGTACAAAGGTGGGGTCAAAAGGTGAAGATGATACCTAGTTTAGCACAGATCACTGGATGTGGAGCCCTAGGGCCAGGATTAGAAGAAGGAAGCCACTAGGTTAAATTCAGGAGGGAGGGACTTCAGATTGTCCACATGTTCAGAAGAGCCCCCTGGCTCCTCTATGGAGCATTATCAATTGTATAATACAGAAGGACGAGGGTAGAAATAAGACTGGTGTTGCATGAACTTTTCCTGAGGAGATGTGACAAATATCTATTCAACCCAGGTGGAGCACCGATGACAGTCTAAAGAAACAATTCCACCCAAATCCTGCTTGGTTCCTTATAGGAGCAAGCCTGGGCAGTGGACAGCCACTACACTGAAGAAAACATCTGCCTGTCTCCTAGCTCAGTAACTGTTAACTTATATGGCCTCAAGGAAGGGAGGAGCCCTGTGTTCATGCTTTCTTCCTGTGTGATGCCTCTTGAGCAGTGGTTCTCAACACATGGGTCATGACCCTTTTTGGGGGAGTCAAACAACCCTTTCTTGGGGTCACATCAGATATCCTGCATATCAGATAAATTTATATTACAGTTTGCAATAGTAGCAAAAGTACATTGCTACTTCTAGCAATGAAATAATGTTCTGGTTGGGGGTCACCACAATGTGAGGGACTGTGTTCAAGGGCCGCAGCGTTAGGAAGGGTGAGAACCACTGCACTTGAGCCTCCCATCTCCTCTGTGAAGGAATGTTGGTGAGCACAAGCCTGTGGGAGTGCTGTGAGTAGCAGTAGCTTCTGAGGGTTCAAGTGGACCAGCCCCATGTCATGCCAAAGGCCAGCGAAGAGCCTGACACAGACGTCTCAGCAGGAGACCTGGGAGGGAGGTGAGAGTTGCTGGTAAAGCAGAGAGCTGCGATAACACCTTTGGAAGTGTACCTGACTGGGGGGAATAGAACCAAGGATAGTGCCGAGGATGGTACAAGTTTGTTTCTCGTTAATGGTTTCTTTTCTGGGCTACTCTGGTGGTTTGAATGGAAAGGTTCCCAGTTGGTGGGACTGTTCGGGAAGGATTAGGAGGTGTGGCCCTGTTGGAGGAGGTGTGTCACTGGGGGCGGGCTTTGAGGTTTCAGAAGACCATTCCCAGTGCTCTTTCTCTTTCTGTTGTGGTTATAGATCAAGATGTGGGGCTCTCAGCTGTTCCATTGCTCTACCACCATGGACTCTAACCCTCCGAAACCATAAGACAAATCAAATGCTTTCTTTTATAGGTCGCCTTGGTCATGGTGTTTCATCACAGCAATAGAACAGTAACTAAAACAGCAACTATAGCTAATGTAGACTCAGGAGACACATTTCGTGTACCTTGGAGCCCACCTCCAAATATGCTTATCATACATTACAGAAGAGTTGCTATCTTAAAGACTCAGTCTGTTTTTAAGGATTTTGATACACCCAAATAGTTCTATTGATTCATCTTCCCACCATACCCTAGTATCATTCCCCTGTCCTTGCCAATGCTGGAGTTGGTCTCAGGCTTTGGGTGGTAGTTCATTTTGTTTGTTTAATTCCTTAGGAAAAAATATTGTCCCCCATGACACTTGTAAGCACAGTCAGGCAAACACACCGGGTAAGCCATTTGCAGTACTTATAGACAAGTTTTATATTGCTGCATAACAAGTTGTTTAAAATGATACCTATTTATGTCACTGTTCTATAGATCAGAAATATGGATACACTCAGCCAGACTCTGCTCAGGGCATGAGAAGCTCAAAGCCAAAGTCTCAGCAGGGATTTAGTCCTTTCTGGAGGCCCTAGGAAACAGTGTGCCTCCAGTGGTTTGAAGCAGAGGGCCCTGCTTCTCCTCCTTACCTCACCTCTGCATTTCTTCCTCTGCCCTCCACCATTAGAGCAGCTGCCATGTATCAGGTCCTTGTGCTTCCGGTCTCCCCTTTGCCTACCTTCTCTGCCACCAGCCGCTGTGGTTAGACTATAGCTCACTCAGATGTCTCCCCTTTTGAGAGCAGCTGTACTGTGTGTCAAAGCAGCCTCAGGAGTACTTGTTCACTGAAGTTACAGGTTCTGGGGCAGAGGGTGTAGATAGAGTTCTGATAGGGCCCAGATTGTACCTACTGCAGTCTGTCTCTGGCTTCCTAAATAAAAAAATGCAGTTCCTTCCCTCAAGGTCCAAGAGCCTTGCACCATTTGTGCATCAACTTAAATTCAAAGTCTTACCTAAATTTTATTATGTTAAAAGACTCAATCTCATCCTCCAACTCCAGTGCCATGGAGGCTCCTGAGTGCAGCTTCTTTCTCTCTGCTGACCAGAACAAGTCACGTGCTCCTGATGCTTCCATCGTATAGTGGACCGGCAGAGAGGGGCAGTCAGCATCTTCTCGTAGAAGAAAACGTGTGGAAGTTAAAGCTCGCTCAGATTGGGGAGTAGATTGGAGAATGACAAGATTTGAAGTACCACCAAATTCTCAGGCAGTGAATTAATTCACCACTGTCTGCCTGATGTTGTACAGTCTGAAATGAAGGAAGTCAATTGGCCCAGACAGGGTGCTCCAGGTCAGCCCTGTACTTCTAGCCTTTTCTCCATCCCTTTGTACCCTAGACTTCCGTCTAGAGACACCTACAACTGAGAAAGAAGACCTTCTTTCTAGTGGGAAGACTCAGTGTCTCTAGAGTGTCAGGCTGAGCTAGGTGTGGCCTGGAATCCCAGCACTCCGGAAGCTGAGACAGGATTCCAAATTCAGCTCCAGCCTGGGCTACATGGTGACTGTCTCAGAATGCCACCACCCACCACCAAAGATTATGAGTGTGGTTTTTTCTCCCTTCGCCTTAGTGCCACTTGATATGGACATTGGCACAGTTGCAGAGCACTGTAACTAAAACCCAGTTTTCTAGCAAAGGACAAAAATAGGGGATCTCCCCACATGGAAATAGAATGTGCCAAAAAAGACCACAGAGAGACAAGAACTCAGAAAGGCTCCCATAAGCAGTAGATGGGCTTCTGGCCTCACTTGCAGACTACACAAATACACTCGAGTTTAAAGAGTAGTTCCAGCATTTCAAGAGCAGAACTACAGAAGAGCCTACCATCCAGCTAGACAGGCTGCTGGACACCACCCATGTAGTACAGAGCTTAGTGGTATTGCAAAGGCTTTAGGAACAAAATGGACATGGTTTGTTGGGTTTGTTTTTGAGGTAGTGTCTCCCTATACAACCAAGGCTGGCCTCAGAACCTCAGGATTCTTCTGCCTCTGTTCCCTGAGTTGGGATTATAGGAGTGCCCCACCATGCCCAGCTCAGCACCTGTATTGGAGCCAGAATTTAGAGCTCTAACCCAACTGCAGAGGAAAAACAATTTTTTTTTTAATATGTGTGAGCATTTTGACTGCGTGTGTGGGTGTGTACCACATGGATGCAGTGCCCACAGAAGCTAGAAGAGGTCATTAGATCCCCTGGAACTGGGGTCTCACAGCAGACAGTTGTGAGCTGTCACGTGGGTACTGGATACTGAACCCAAGTCCTCTGCAAGAGCAGCAAGGGCCCTTAATCACTGAGCCGTCTCTCCAACCCCAAAGAAAAGATTTAAAAATAAAGTTTTAGGAACTTATGGAACAGTTATAGAAGACCTACTAACATGGCTGTGGGGATCTTGGGAGAGGAGAGAGACTGCAGTAAGAAGGTATACTGGATAAAACGGCAGCTAGAAGATTGCTTGGTTTGGCAAAAGATCTAGAAAGCTTGGCAAATCTAAACAGTGTGAACCCAAAAAAGTCAGTGCTTGGACATATAAACTGCTAAAATTTAAATTCAAAGAAAAACATCTGTAAGCAACCAAAGAAAATACATTGCTTATGCAGAAAGAAGAATGTCAGTGAGTGTTTCTCATCAGAAATCATGGAGACCAGAAAATTAAATCAATATTTTTAGTCTGGAGAAAGAATTGTCAATCAGTAAGCCAAACAAAAGGCTGTGTAAAAAGTCTCACAGATAGAATGAATCAATGAGAGAACAGAATGTCAGGGTTTGAGTATAGGGTAGGCAGTGGTTCTCAGCCTTCCTAATGCTGCAACCGTTTACTGTAGTTCCTCATGTTGTCGGGTTTTGGTTTTGAAGTAATATTTCATGTATCAAAAGTTCTTGAATCTTATGTAAAAATATAAGAACTTTAACAAAGTATGAACAAAATAGAATGTATCTGGGGTTATTTAATAGTTTGTCTTTATTCAGACTCAGCCCTTCATTATTTTAACTTTTTAAAGATTATTTTTATGTGTCTGTGCCTGTGTAAACTAATGTGTAGTTCATGCATGCAGGTGGCCGTAGAGCCAGAAGAGGAACTGGAGTTGCAGGTGGTTGTGATGAGGGTGCTGGGAGCCAAACATAGGTCTTCTGTAAGACCAGTGTGTTCTCCTAACTGCTGAGACATCTCTGCTGCCTCAGTTTCAACTTTTGATTCTTTTATGTATGATGGGTGTTTGTATGCCATGTGTATGCCTTGTGCCTGTGGAGACCAGACAAGGGCATCACATCTCCTGAAACTGGAGTTACAGATGGTTGTGAGCCATCATGTGGTGCTGGGAATTGAACCCAGGTCCTCTGAAAAAGCAGCCAGTGCTCTTAACCACTGAGCCATCTTTCCCAGCCCTCCCATCCAGTTTTAACTTTTGTTCAGCTCTTTTCCACGTAATTTCCAGTGATATAGGATCAGGGTTCTTCTCTGCTAAGGACCACTTTAAGTATTCCTTATGTTGTGATTGTATGAACGTTTCTGCCCTGTCTGGTGTTCCTGTGCACCCACTGGCATCAGCTTTAGGCTCCTGGAAGCCTAGGTGTTTGGCTGCTCTGGGAATTGTGGTAATTGTCCTTGTTTGTTTCAGGCGTGATCCCCTGAGCCCATTTGCTGTCGGGGGAGAAGACCTAGACCCCTTTGGGTGAGTATTTCTGGGGAGGTGGCAGCAGTTTGACTTGCTCAGTGGCTTGCAGCCCAACTCGTCTAATTTTAGAGTTTTCATCAGCCTCCCTTTGGAGTGAAGGAGGTAGTTGCTGAATGGCTGAGGAATCATTGCTACTGTCAGTGCTCTGCCATACCTAGAGCAGCAGAGAGAGAAGAGGGAGGACTGCTTTCCTCCTCTACATAGGAGGCTCGCAGCCCTTTCCTGGCTAAGAGTCATGAGGGTTTATCAGATGCAGAGAGAAGAGCACACAGTGGGCCGCAGGCTGTAGAGCAGCAGCTCCAGGCTGCTGTGGTTACCTCACCCCACAGAGGGAGTCTCTAAGCACCACTGTATCCTCTGATTCTCATCCTGCATCCAGCAGATACATTCTGCAGCCTCAGCTGTGCTCTGCTCTCTGAGTGAGTCAGAGGAGGTTTAACTCCTGCTGAAGAGTGACCCCACTTTCATCTCATTTTTAGATAGTAGGACTCACTCAACTCTGCAGAGCTGCTCAAACAGTGACCTCAGCATGTGAGGAACATTAGCCTATTCATCCCAGTTGGAGTTCATGAAGTCAGGTCCATAGAACTCAGTGAGGGACAGAGAATATCAGGAGCAAGGCTTGGGCAACCCACAGGCTGTCAGCAACTGTACTGAGGCCCTCGAGGAAATAGCAAAACCACATCATGGGTGGTCATGATGTTATTACTCCTAGATTGAGAGTAATACTCTGCAGAGTCTGACAGTTCTGTATTGATCCTGGCCAATTCCAGCTCCAGTTCTTGACCAGTTGACCCCATCGGTTATAAGACATGGCAGAGATCTCAACTCTGTGGGCTCGGGAAATCCTGCAGAACTTCCTATACTGCTACAGGCCCTTTCAGCATCCGCAGTACACACTTTGTATGCACTTTGTGTTCTTGTTCACTTCTTGCTTGATCTCGGGTCTGCTTGGACCATCTACAGTAGCCATCCTGGTCAATTTCAGTTCACTCTATGCTTGTCTCCCTTCTTCAAGGGCAGTAAGTCCCTGACGCAGCTGCTTACCCAGCTTTCTTCCTGTCTCAGGTGTCAGAGAGGTGGCATGATTGTGGATCCCCTGAGATCTGGCTTCCCAAGAGCACTTATTGACCCATCCTCGGGCCTCCCAAACCGGCTTCCCCCTGGTGCTGTGCCCCCAGGAGCTCGCTTTGACCCCTTTGGACCCATTGGGACCAGCCCATCTGGGTAGGTATTCATTCAGGTATGCTGAAAGGTGGGATTTGATGGCAGCTCAGCTTGGCTTAGTTCAGCATTGCAGCCCAGGTATCTGACTCCGGGCACAATTACCACTGCTGCCTCCCTAGAGCATTCCAGGAGTTCTCTCTTCACCTCCTTCCCTTGGTGTCTTAAAGTTATCATTGCTGTGATGAAACTGAACAAAAGCAACTTGGGGTGTAAAGGGTTTATTCCACATCAGTGTTCATCATCGAAGGGGTCAGGACAGGAACTCAGAGCAGGAACCTGGAGGTAGGAGCTGATGCGGAGGCCATGGAGAGGTGCTTTTTAGTAACTTGCTCAGCCTGCTTTCTTATAGTAACCAGGACCACTATTCCAGGGATGGTCCCGCTCACAATGAGCTAATCTCTCCCATCAATCACTAATTAAGAAAATGCTGTACAGGCTTGCCTACATTCTGATCTTGTGGAGGCATTGCCTCTCAGATGACTGTAGCTTGTATCAAGTTGACATAAAACTAGCCAGCACACTTGGTGACCTCCTAGGGAGGACTCAGAGGAAGAGATGCTTGGGCCCATAGTCCTTTTACAGATGAGAAGGGCAAGGCCTGGAGAATGGATATTTGAGCCAAAGTAAGATTTAGACCCAGGCCATAGAGTTCATGATTCAACTCCATGTCACTCTGTGGGCTCCTCTATGCAGGGCATGTTTCCTGTGCACTCAGCCCCTTATCCCTCCAACTCACTAGACCCTCTTTCCATTGCAGACCTAATCCAGACCATCTCCCCCCACCGGGCTACGATGACATGTACCTGTGAAGGCCTCAAGAATGTAACATCTCAGCCTCCCTTCCACTCTCCTGGAGCTGCCACCACTAGCCCCATCAGTGTCTGTGTTCTTGTGGACTCAGGGCAGAGGATTCTGCCCATGTGTTTTCAGGCCCGCTGGGGTTGCATCCCCAGCCCTTGTCAGAGCCAAGGTGCCTGCTGCAGTACTCCATCCAGCTGCATATAGGTCCCAAGGAGAAATCAGTGTGTCTCTATCATCACCAGCTCCTCCCCACTTCCAAGGGAGACTCCGGCAACATAAACCCTACACCCGACGCAGCCCCGGTCACAGCGCTATAAGAACAGAACGCATTTTGGATGTTATTATAAGAACCAAATGTCAATACAGAATTCATGTTGCCGGTCTTCCACTGTCCTTTTTATGTTAATGTACAAACTCATAAGAGTTTGAGCCTTCATGGGACTAAATGACTCCTAGAAGGGCCCATTCTTCTTAAGCACCCCTTTCATAAGTTACTCTTGCTCCTGACATCATTAAGATGAGCCCCACTCAGGCTTTGTGCATAGAAGTGTGACTGGAACCCCATGAACCACAAGGATGGTTTCACCAAGGCAGGCACTCTAGAATAACTGCCGTCTCCTTCCAAGGGCATCCTCTTAAGTTGCCCTTGGCTGTCTCCCTGGGCTGCCATGGCCAGTAAGTAGAGGAATAAACAGAACAGATCTGTAGGCTAATCTCATTCCTCCCCATAGTGACCCTAAAGAAGTCCTCTTAGAGGCTAATGGCTCCCTGTGAAATCAGGCTCCTTCACTGACTCTGTAATGCATCTGTGTGTGAATGGGAACAACCCTAAGCACTGGAGAAGTGGAAAGAAGGAAAGTCTACAGCTGTGCAGCTTGTCCTCCTGTGGCCATCGAGAGCATAGGAGCATGGGTCCAGCCAGGTGTGGTATTAAACTTCTGGAGGGAGGGGAGCCCCAGTCTCTGGAAGCCTGGGTCTATACCCACCCCCCCACCCCTTCCCCACCCCCGTCTGTAGACTATCTGGATCTCTGGAAGCCCCAGCTGACAGGCATTGGCAGTGCTCAGCCCTGTGCTGTAGTGATGAAATAGAATGCAATAGAGGACCAGGCCAGGAGACACCAAATCTAGGCAGTAAGTACTTCATTCCACAGCCAGCGTTTCAACCATGTGGCTGCTTTCACATCTCAGCTCCTTGGCATTCCTTCCCCCAGATTAGGACTTACCATTTTTACCTATAAGCAGCAACAAGTGACTGTAGCTTTTCTGGAGTACATTCTAAGAGGGTGTCCTGTGTGCCCAGCCCAAGAATGGATAGGTAAACTGAACTGACGGGACCAGGGCCAGTCTCAGGTGGAGGCTAGGCCTCGGGGCCAAGCTAGCATGAGCAGGCTCCCTAGCTGTTGTAGAGGGTCACACAGGTTAAGCACTGACCACCTTGAAGCTCTAGAACATCCTGTGGTCTGTGGGGGCCACAGACGAGGCAAAGTGAAGACAAGCATTCATTGTACATCACCTTTATCCTTAGGGCTGGCAGATGAAATGTTTGTTTTGGAATTGGATCATACCTGCAAAAGAGCTTAGGGCACGTTGCTCATTAAAGCATCCCTTTTTATACAAGGAAGCATTTAAAGGAACAGCTGGAGGCAGTTCTTGAGATAGGTTGGGGAAGGTGGATAACTCAGGGCCCTGATTTGAGGAAAGGTAAAAATGGAAACATTCTCCAATTGGACTTTTTAATAACAAAGGTAAAAAAGATAGTCATGTACATTAGTTCTATTTTCTGCAAACAAAAGTTATAGTAGTTTTGTAGAAAGGGCCGTTTTTGTTGTTTTTACCTGTGATTCTCCTTACATAATGCCCTTGAGAAACACAGTATTGTGGATGTGGGTAGCTTTGAATGGGGCCTCCAGGAACTTGTGGTCAAGCTGTTGGTGCTTGTTTGGGTCTCTGTCGTTTCTCTCCTTCCAGCTGTGAGTAGCCAACAGAAACAGAATATTTCAGGCATATGTCCTATAGAACTCCCAAATCAGAGCCTTCACAATAAACAAAGAGCACTTTGTAATCTTTTTTATTAACAACTTTATTAAGAGGATTTACATACCCAGGAATTTCACCCTTTTAAAGTACACAACTCAGTGGTTTGTAGGGTATTCACAGTGCTATGTGTGCATCCACCCCCAGATCTAATTCTCAAAACAAACAAAACTATCCCCATTGGCAATCACTCTCATTTCCCTCCCCCAGCACAGGCATCCCCATCAGTTGTCTACAGATTTGCCTTTCTGGACAGTTCTCATAAATGAAATCACTCAGTGTATAGCCTTTGTGTCCAGCATCTTCCACACCTTGTTTTCACTGTCCCTGTGAATGCAGCAACAGCACTTTATCCTGTGGCTGGATAATCACGGTATGGCGGCTTCACATTTTGCTCATTTATCAGCTGATGGATACTTGGATTGTTTTTCCCTTTTGCTTGTTATGTTGAATGCTGTTAACATTTTTTTGTGTGGGCAGATGTTTTCAAGTCATTGAATATGTCTAGGATGGATTTGCAGGGTCCCATGATAGCACTTTTAACTTTTTGAGGAACTGCCAGTGTTTTCCAAAACAGCCACACTCTTCATACTACCAGTGGTGCTCCATTTTCTCCACATCCTCACTAAACACTTGCTTGAGGCCAGACTAGTGGTGTCAAGTCATATCTTGTTTGTATTGTTGTCCTCTATTTTGTATTTTTTAATGGAAAATTTTGAGCAAGACCATTCAGGGCAGAGACCAGAGCAGCTTGCCTTTGAGGAGGAGGACTTGTGGCTTTGATAACGGCCACTCTAGTGGCCATGACCAGTCGTGGAGTTGGGTTTGACTTTGGGTATGTTCTGGACTGGATGTGATACCTGGTAGCCTTTTCTCTGGGAGAAATTCCTGAAACCTTTGGACATCTAATAAGATTCAGAGCATCATTTTCACTGGGTTTGAAATTTCATAGCTCATCCAGTGGCTTACAAATAGAATCAAGGTCTACTTCTAAATCATTGTCTTCGGGTGCTAAATAGACCACTCATACTATTTCTAGGATGCACCGGCCCACATCCCACCTTCTCTTCTTGGCTTGCTGTCTTTTCTATTCTTAGAGCTGGCTGTTTTGCATTGCATTTATCTCCTCAGTCATGAGCTTCAGCCAACCTCCAGTCTAAGGCATGAGTCTCCTAAGACCTTGACCCTAGGAATGCATTAAGAATTAAATGGGGCTACATTCCTGGGCTAGAGTTAGTACCTGTTGACACATGCCTGGAGAACAGGTAAGTCTGTAGAGTCTTCCTATAGAAACCATTTTCCTCATGACTTACCCTGTCATTGCTGATACTTTGTCATTGATCCATGGCTGTCTTCACAGGACGGAAACAAATCCATGGATCACTTCATGTTCTCTTATCACCTGATCTTGTACACTTTGGTGCAGTTCCAGTAAAGACAGGTCCTACCACCAGTGACAGTCCCCAGGCATATTCCCATATTTACCTGTCAGTAATAATTGTTTGCTCGTTGACCACTGTTCACCTGTAGAACAGATGCTCATTGTCAGCATCCTAGCCACCAGGCCTAGGCCTTGTTTTGCCCTTGGGATGTGACACTGAATCACTTCACCTGGGCTTGACCCAGAGTCTGCTCCTGAGAACAGGTCAAAAGGCAAGCATGGCCAATAACGGGGGTACGAGCAGTGAGGACCAGCAAGGCCTTGGCCACCGGACGGATCCTAGAACACATCGGAAGTCTGAGCACCTCACTAAGGCAGTGCTTGTGGAAGCGGAAAGCCCATCTCCTACTCACAGTAAAGGACCGTGGGTAACCACTGAACGGTGTCAGTGGTTATGAGCTACATAAAGCAAGTGCTGGGAAAGTCACAGTGTAATGGTTCAGAGGGACAACCGAATAGGAGGGGCCAGTCTGGAAGTTCAGTGCAGTAAATACTCAAACTAGGGGCCAGACAGCTCGTCACCATGGTCTGAGAAATAGGAACTATAAAACAGCAGGTGCCCAGATCTGCATAAGAAAGTGAATGCCTTTCACTCTGTCACCTGGTGCCCACTCAGCTCAATTCCAAGTTCAAGGCTCAGTGGACTGACTACACCTGGTTGTGAGAACCTGTATCACCTCTGACTCTAGCAGCAAGAGGTCTCGGAAATGCCCTTATGCTCTTTGCCTGTCTCTGCCATTGGAAGGTGCACTGGAAAAGGTCTGCTGAACCTCCTGTGATTGTGTCCCATCTCCCATGATGTAGATGGGTACCACACTCATGTTTGCCACCCCCTACATCTCCTGAAATGCTTGTTGTATGTATACAGTACATCCTGGGCCCTAATCCACAGCTCTAAGGAAAGGCCTTCATGTCCTTGTTTGCAAAGTCCAGTTGTAATTCACAGATGATGCACGTTGGAGAACTGCAAAGGGCAGTCTTTCTACACAGCACCACCAACAGCAATGTTACCTGGAGTCTTGTTAGAAATAATAATCTCAGGGCCCACCTCAGACTTACTATATGTGAACTTGAATTTTAATTATTTTTATGTGATGGGTGTTTTGCCTGAATGTATGCATGTGCACTAGGTGCATGTCTGGTGCACACACAGGCCAAAAAGGGCATCAGAGCCCCTGGAATTGGAGTTTCTGATAGTTGTGAGCTGTCATGCAGGTGCTGGGAATTGAACCAGGTCCTCTGGAAGAACAGCAACTGCTCTAAACCATTGAGCCGTCTCTTCAGCCGCAGTGAACTTGCCTTTTGACAAGTTCCCCACATCCCATGTGCACACTGAATTTAAGATGTACAGCTAGCCCTTCACCTTCACCTGGATATCAGGAGCAAAGAACGAAGTCATCCAGTCTCAGTGGATGGCATACATGATTAATGCATTCATATTTCCATTTTCCCTGGTTGTACCCCTAATAGCCACTACATTCCCTTAACTCTATGGCTCATTCAAGCATATTTCATAAATGTCTTTAAATATATGGATGCCTTTGTGAGATAACAATCCTCAGATCATTAATCATTCAGCCTCATTTCTAAACCAGAGAGGATTAGAAAGGTCTGGTAGTTTGACAGGAACCAAGTGTGGAGATGACTCCAGCACACTACTGGTACAGCCTTCCTCATCTGTGAAATGAGTGTTACCCCGCCTGCAAGACTTCTGGAGAGTTATCACTAAATGTGTCTTATTAAAGGTAGTGGGGGCCCAGTGGGTGTCAGCAGCTATCATTACCAAAGCCATATGGGTAAGTGAGAATGGAGCTCACACACAAAGGAGAGGAACTCTGGGCCAAACCAGTGCAGGAGTGCTGTGGGATGGTCTGTATGTCAAATGTGTTGCTCTGATTGGTCAATAAATAAAACACTGATTGGCCAGTAGCCAGGCAGGAAGTGTAGGCGGGACTAACAGGAAAATTGAGAGAACAGGAAGGCAGAGGGAGACACTGCCAGCCGCCACCATGACAAGCAGCATGTGAAAATGCCGGTAAGCCACGAGCCACGTGGCAAGGTATAGATTTATAGAAATGGATTAATTTAAGATGTAAGAACTAGATAGATAGAAGCCTGAGCCATTAGGCCAAACAGTTTAAATAATATAAGCGTCTGTGTGTTTATTTTATAAGTGGACTGTCGGACTGCCTGGGCTTGGCGGGACCCAGAGAGAAAACTCTCCAGCTATACAGGAGACAAGTATTTATCTGGTACCCATAGTATGCACAGCTTCTTATCCCAGACTCTGCTTGCTACAAGCTGAGGTGAAGATTGGGGGCATTAGTCAGGGTGCTGGACACACCCCTAAGGGGTGGCAGAACTAAACCAGTTTGGCTCTAAACACTGAAGTTCTTTCCAGTAGAACTGTACCCAGACCTCGCCTGGCCACGATCCACAGGCATAACCCATCCCAGAATTTCTGGGAAAGATGAACTGTCTCAGAAAGGAGAAATTCTGCATAATCCCAGTGATGGGCGTAGCTCTGAAGCTGAGCCTGTTGGCTGGGTGTTCATGATCCTGAGCACTTAACAGCCACTGCACTAGCAGCATTCAGGTTAGACCCTTCTGATACCATGTGGTACCACCTTCACTCTGCAAGAGACAGGCCCAGTAAGCCCCTCTGAGGGTGAGTTAAGGGCTCCTCTGGGCTTCGAGGCTGGGCTTGGGCTCTGTGCTGGGCCTTGCCACATGGCCCCAGCTGCTACTCACCTTGGCCCTCGGGGGTTGGTAGGATGGAAGCTACTCTGTACTAAACAAATGAAAAAGCAAGTCCACAGTAGACGTATGAGAAAGATTTCCCCCAGGGCCTCATAGACCACAGAAATTCTGTCTTCATATCCCAGGCTTCCCTGCTCAGTGTGGACCAAAACAGTCATGGGGTCCTTAGTAACGGGAACACATCAGCTCTCCTTCCTCCTCACTCAGCTAGCCTGATAGGAAGCACCGTGTCGATTCAGCACCCTGGTCAGCACCCAGCCTCATGGCGCTGAGATCTCTGTCTACATTAAGTTTGACTGCTCTCCAAGCCAGGATAGTCCATTTCTGGAGGTAGGCAGACATCTCCGAGATGAGAGGGCCTGCCCTCCTTCCTGATCCCTGACACCATCATCCCTTCAAACCAGCACAGGTGCCTCTGTCAGTACTCCTTAGGTTTTTAATCTCTTCAATGCTAAAACTAAAACCGGACATGGCAGCTACTCAAACCTCTGCGAAAGGATGAATGGGGATGCTTGGGTGGGCACCATCAAGTGGTCCCTGGCCTGCAGTTCAGAAGTGCCCACCGTTTTGAGGGCACCTATCTCTATGAATGATTCAATAAGCCTCAGGGAAAGGAGTTGTGCATCCCTGGCCCCAGAAGACGACATCTTATTGACACTCCCTTGACCTCAGCCACAGTTCTCACCTTGCCACATCCTCCTACCCACAAAGTCCAGCTGTCCAGCTGCAATTGAAAAACTTGGTATTCTGATGACCACAAAGCCACAGATGGCCAAGGCCAGAGCAGACACTCCCTTTAATCTCGCCACCACTGCTATGGCCAGCTACTCTGCTCATTGATATTACCTGCAAAACTGCAGACATTTGCATTTGGGCTCCTGCATTAATCTCTGATGGCAAGAATAAGGGCTATTGGGAGAGTGTCAGCAATGGTGGCACAGCTCACCCAGGAGTAGCTTCAATGAGGGAAGATGTGAGTACACAAAGGAACCTAGCAGGGAAGAAGGAAAGAAGAGGAGACAGGTTTTGCTGAATGTCACTGGCCCTGGAGTCAGTACTGACCCAGATGCCACACCTCCCAGGAAGAGGTTGGCATGGCAGCTGCCTTCTTTCCCTGTCCTTGTTCCCCTGGGCCAGATCTGATTAGTGAGTCTCTTTTCACTTGCTACTTTTCCTTAAGCCCAGGAGACCAGCAGCCGCCACCTGACCTTGGAGGCTCAGAAGTCAAACAGGAAAGGGCTGCCAAGTTGAGGGATGGAGTCAAGACCATGTCTCCCTGGCTGTAGTAAGAGCCCTAAAGGAGGGTCACAGGGTGCTACAGCATTGCTTCCACAGGGCATCTGACACAAAAGAGTCTTCCTTCCACACAAACTGGCAAGTGGAAAGAGGACAGGCCCTGTCACCACAGTGCCACGCTCATGCCTTACAGCCTTCCCACAGTATCCTGCCTGTCCCCCTTCTCCAGATGATGAAGCCCAAGCACCCACTGGGGGTCCCACTGCACACTCCTCAGTCACCTCTGTACCACCTGTCCACCTCATCTCACCAGCTGCTGAGGCCTCTGAGCCTCTGATCGCATGTCTCTCTCTGCTCAGAGCCCTTCCACCAATTCTCCACATCAATACTTTCTAGTTAAGATTCTCATTAAGCACCCCCTTTCCAAAATAACCTTCCTAACCCCCAACTCACACAGGTCCTCCTGTCTCTGTCTCTGTCTCTGTCTCCTCCTCCACCCCCACAGCACAGCACAAGCACAACATCCTGCACGAGACAGCCTAAGTGCAGCCCAGCCAGGACTGTGTTTATTCGTTGAACCATGGAAGGATACCATGGATGAACTAGAGAACATGAATAGCTGTTTACTGAGCAATTAGGAAATGCAGGGCATTGTGCTAAGTGCTTTAAAGACATATTTACCCCTCACTGCGGTCTTAAAGGGAAGCCGTTGCATCTAGCACAGCTGCTTTTCAGAAGAAACAGGCCAGGAGGCAGTGAGCCATTGCCAAGCACCTGAGCAGCCATCCCTTACACTGTGTGATCAATCAGTCTCTATGGACCCTCGGGGTTCTGCCTCTTGTCCCTCTGAGATTCATGTACAGGCAATGCTCCAGCACTGTGTGCCACCCTCTGCACCATGCAGGTGTCCTACGCTGCCCATCTGCTTGGGACAAACCAGCTGAGGAGGAGGAATGATGTAGGTAAGAGGATGCACAGGGGCTCAAGGACAAGAAGCTAGAGCAGCACAAAACAACAGGCTCTGTCCCTAAAGACTTCAGTTCTCTTCAAATGAACAATTTGGAAGCTTGGAGGAGCCTCAGCAAAGTCCAGCTAGCCCACTATGCTCCGTCTCTGAAGATACCTAACTCCTGGCAAGTAAATGCTAACATACCTCCACTGACAGGCACTCCCTAGGACTCCAGTTCATCCAAGACCCCAGCAACCTTCTCTCCCAGATGAATCTAACCCTGGGGAATTTAGGGAGGAAATCAACAAACTGAATGGGAGACATCTTCCCACCGATGTCCATACCACTAACATCCCACTCTCCCCTAACAGAACTTCACCTCTGGCTTCTTGAAGCCTCCCACATTCTTGTCTTGCCTGCTGCTTGATGTCACCCACAGTGAAGTGGTAACCAGCATGACATGGCTCTCCCAGTTCCCAGCTCAGTCCCCTCCCCAAGTGCCAGGGTTCTGGAATCCCCCAGAACTCTCCTCCTTTCCCAAGAAAGGAAACAAGAGGGACTACGGAGGGGACACTGGGCTGTTGCTGGGAGGATGGCAAGATTAAAACCACACATCTGTGGCAGACAGAGGAGAAAACCATCACCAGCTTCCAGAGGATGCCCTGGCTTAGAGCTCTGCAGCCAGAAGCTGAGTCCTTGGCTCCCGAGCAAGGTCAGATGAGAAAGCTGCAGAGGTATAGACAGGGTGCATCGTGTGTGTGTGTGTGTGTGTGTGTGTGTGTGTGTGTGTGTGTGTGTGTGTGTGTGCGCGTGCGTGTGCGCGCGCTCGTGCACAGAACTATGTAGGGAGGAGGACCTTTGGAAGAGAATCCCTAGGAAGGTGAGCCACTCCCAAGAAAAGGAGCAATGGTGGTGGACTCAGCCAGCAACCCCTGATGGCTGGGAGACCTAGAGGGTACCTGCAAGGAAGTGGAGGTGATGACGGGCATGGTCCCAAATGCCTGGGCCTAGATACCCCAGGGCCTCAGATGAGCAAAGAGGAGTCAGGGGTCACAGATTCCTCTCCCCCAACAAGTGTCTCATGGATCCAATTAGCACTGGGCTATGCCATGCTGGGACTGGGAAGAGGACCTTTCTCCATCAGGGAAACCCCTGAAACAAAGTTAAACAAAGGCCCAGAGAGGAAGTCCCAGCTGCAGAGCCAATGACAAGCCACCACATTTCTAGTCATGGGATCTTCTATGTCACTGATTCTGACCACAGCAAGGGCTCTGGGGAGCTGGGCAGGGGCTGTGGGACTCCAGGACCTTGGATAGGGCACCACTTGCCCTGACAGGAATAGAATTTTTTGTTTCATTCTTTCATTCAAACATGAAAATTATGTATGCCAACCATGTTTCTCACCCTAGGAATGCAGTATGGCCCAGTTGGCCCACTTACACAGAGAGGTGGAGTAACTCGTACAAGGTCACAGAGCCAGTAAGTGACAGAACTCATATTCAAACCCTGATCTTACCAGTTCTGAAATCACTGTCTGTTAAATACAGTGAGGAAAGCAAGATCTGGGGTCCTAGTGGTCTGTGGGATGGCAGAGACAGTTCCTAGAAGTCAGGGAGGCATGTTCCAGCAACATCAGGGACAACTCTACATCTAATCCCAAAGAAACCCACAGCACTCCTCATTCCTCCCCGACTCCCTCCTAAACCTTGGTCCTCTGGCTGGGAGATCTCAGCTGCATCTTGGGGAAATGCTTTCGGCATCTCTCAAATCGTCTTAATTCACTGACAAGGTAATGACTGCCTTGATCCATTTACATGTGGTTTCTAAAGGAGTTTCCCCATTGAAATGCAAAGTAGGTTCCTCTGGCTTGGGGGGGGAGGGGGGGGACAACCTGCCATTCCTTTATTTTCTAGCAGATTTAGCCCCTAAAAACATTTCATTGTGTTTAAGCTGATCTGAATGGACAGCTCCAGGCAGATACTCTCAGTAAGCACTGTAGCCTAACATGCCCCTCTCTACTGCCACAGGAATCCATACTGCTTGGATCAATACATTTATTATCATCATGGATTTGGGAAGCTGGGGCCCATCACTGGCAATGTCCCATCTTACTATAATTCATCTAGCATGGTTCCTGCCATTTTGTCCAGTATTTCCCTGCTTCAGCAGGGAAAAACTGACATTCTACAGAAGTCCTGCGATTGGGATATTTTGCTCTCTTGAGCTTTGTCCTTTCTAAGCCACACCCTCTCAGCACCACAGCAGAACCTCTGAAGCCAAGCTGCACAATTTTGTCATCCCTTCCCCACTCAGCCCTCTGCTCCAGGCAAAAACTGCCAACATGAGCAGACATTTGATCTCTCTCAGAAGTGTGATATTATACTGCCCAGATGTTCAAACTGCCTGGGCTGAAGGTTCATGTTCCACATAGTCAGGACCTCTCCAGCCCACAGACCTTTTGCCACCCCATGTTCTGACCCCCCACCAACAGCTAGGCTCTCAGCTTATGCAGGCAGCTAGGATGGAGGACAAGGGACTTGCCTGGAGCAGGGGCTCATGGAAATGACCCTTTTAGGGTCTTCCCATAGCCTAGACAGTATGTGCTCTGGAGGTCCGCTGGGGCTTTCTGGACTGGACAATGCTCCCCAAATGTCTGCTATCATCCCCTTGCCCTCTAACGCCTACTTCCATTGTCAGAAGACTAAACAGAGTTTGGAGGGGCCCTGGAAATATTTCACTGAAGAAAAAAATGCAAACAGTAATCCATGTGACTGGAGTATCCAGGCCACTTAAGTGTGCCTTATTTCTCCCCAGATGATTGGCAACTGAACTTTACTAAAAAGGAAAAGCAGACATTACACATTCAGCATTAAAGAAAATTGTTTCTGCTACCAGGATGAGATCAGGACTAAGTAACAGCCCACTGAGGTGATAAGCCCCCAACATGCCCACAGAAATACAACCAAGTCCTCACACCTACGTGCCCAGGAGAAACTGTGCTTTGTAAATGTGCCACTGCAGAAAATTAGCCACCGTAGGAAATCAAATCCCAAGACCAATTCACACTGTGTCAAATTTTAGACTGAACTAAACCCACTCACCCAGGCTCTGTAGCAGTGGTACAGAACCACTGGCTCCTGGCAGTGGTAGTCACCAATGCAGGGCCAGAAGGTGGCAGTGACAATGGTCAGTCCCTGCCAAACACCCCCATCCCTCCTTGAAGGTTGGCCAGAGGCAGACTGGCTTCCTATTCCCAGGGAAGATGTGGCCCATGGTAGGGCACCCAGTCCTGCTCCTCATGGTGCAGGGGAGAGGGGAGGGTTATGGTTCAGTCAGTAGGGTGCTGCAGGGGGCCCACCTCAGAACCGACTTCTCCCATCATCATGAAGCCACACTCTACCCTAGATGGTCTCCCAACCCTCTTACTTGGCTAATGAAGATAGTAAAGGTCTCAGAATTCCCCAAGGCATGAAGAATGGAGGGAACCTTTCACATGACTCCCAACCCTGAGAAATGCCAAGCAACCTCATCTTCTAAGAGCAGTGGTTTCCAAAAATGTATTTTTAGCAGCAGAAGCCATCCTCCAAACAAAACCTTATGCAAAAACTTCAAGCTGCAAAACACATCAGGGGTGCTTGCCTTAGTACAGCCTAAGCCAGAACACTGGCTGCCCCCACCCCAGCATCAAAACTCCCTCCACCGGACCCTCTGTGGATCTCACTTTGAAGCCCCGGGTTTGGGGGAACCTCCAAGCTCTGCAGCTAAAGCAGCAAGATAGGGTGGACTCTTACTTAAGAGCCCTGTGTGGTATAGCTGGTCTCTGAGACTTGGACAACCTCGTTCTCCACTAGGACCTGGCCCCCATCCCCAGCGAGCTGCCTCATACGCAGGTTGATGGAGCCGTAGGTCTTCCTTGTTCCCCTTCCAGGGACGAAGGTCTGCCTGCGGTACAGCTCACCCTTGCACAGAGAGACCATAAGCAGTACAGACAGGAGCATGCCACCCACTGTGAGTAGCCCCAGGCCCGCGATGATGCACTTGTCCAGATGCGAGCCCAAGCGGGCGTAGTACATCTCCAGGCGTTCCATCTCCCTTGCTGTCACTGTGTCAGGGTTGACTCGGGCCTCTCGAGGGATGGCATATGCTGTTACCACCAGGAGGATTCCGCTCACCAAGAAAACCAGAGCAGAAACAAAGCCATAGTCCACTGGGCGGCTCACAGGTTCCAGGCCTGGCCCCTCCTCTGAATGCAGAGAAAGATCATCCCGCTGGGAACGGGTCAGTGAGGGGACACCTCCAGGAGGACTGCGAGGGCTACCCAGTCTGGCATCCCCAGGGTTCTGGAAATGAGTCTCATGCTCCTCAGAGAAGAAGCAGGCATTCTCCACACCCATCCTGGTTGGCGCCACTGGGCCCAGTGGGGCTGGTCTCCTTGGAACCTGGGGACCATTGCTCAATGTCTTCAGTTCCAGACCAGGGGGTGATGCCATTGGGAAGAACGACCCCAGCTCATCCCTTGGCCCCTTGGCAGCTAGAAGAGAAAACAGAACATCAGTCGAATTCTCCTGCTGGAGCTCAACATCACACTTGTCCCTAGCATAGCTGTAGGGAGCTATGGACAGTAGAGCAATGTGGCCCATGCTAGGGCACCACTCCACAGTGGCTGGTGCAACTGTCCTCTCTGGGTCTCAGTTTTCTCCTTGAAAAAAATTCCCCAGTGACAATATTAATACTACTCCTTACTGCACAGTGCTAATGGAGAGGCTGAGGTAAGCCATGTGTAAGGTGCGCAGTGGAGTACCCAGTAAGTGTTAGTGATGGGATGTTATCATGATGGAGGGATTTAGAGTGGACACGAGGTCCATATCCCAGCCTCCTTGCTTGTGCTTAAGCATGTGATTGAGCTCCTCTGCAGGAACAGTGTTCTCATC
The DNA here is from genome assembly GCA_902168415.1 of Peromyscus melanophrys. Classification (NCBI taxonomy): domain Eukaryota; kingdom Metazoa; phylum Chordata; class Mammalia; order Rodentia; family Cricetidae; genus Peromyscus; species Peromyscus melanophrys. The sequence goes on along the minus strand of CABHPR010127185.1, from coordinate 1,367 downwards.
TATCAAGTGGGAAGCCTCCCTCATGAGGTTGTAGTAAGGGTATTGCTCATCAGGTTGTAGCCAGTTCAGCTAATAGACAATGTTGTATGAGCATGTGTGAGGTGAGGTGATGATGTGGGGTGTGGCAGACATAGTCCAAGTGTTACAGGAACTAGTAGCTGAAAGTTGTGAAAGCTTGGGATGGGGGGTGGGGGGGCGGGTGACGGCATCTAAAAACTGCCAAAAAAAGCCGGGCGGTGGTGGCGCACGCCTTTAATCCCAGCACTCGGGAGGCAGAGACAGGCGGATCTCTGTGAGTTCGAGGCCAGCCTGGTCTACAGAGCGAGATCCAGGAAAGGCACAAAGCTACACAGAGAAACCCTGTCTCAAAAAACCAAAAAATAAATAAATAAATAAATAAAAATAAAAACTGCCAAAAAAAAAAGAGTGGGAAATTCCCTAGCAGGCAGAGAATGGGGGTATTCTAGAAAGAAAAGGGGGACCCTAGAGATCAGCTGGGCTAGTTCACAGGCGACTGTGAAAGCCAGGCCAAGAAGCAGTGGGCACTCAAGTCATTGTAGCAGGAAAGGCTGGGATTTGTGTGGATTGTAGAAGGCAGGTCGGATGCATGGAGGACAGGGTCCAGGGAGGAAGCCCAGGGCATGCAGCCTGGCAGAAAGAAAGGTTGAGAACGGAAAAGCCGTAACTGAGCTCAAAGCCAAAAGCCTCAGTGTAAGCAGGGATTGGGGGTGGGGCAAAGAGGTGTCACTACCAAATCCCTGGACACATACCACACAGACTCACTGCATACACACCCTTGTGCCTAAAGGCCACCAACCTATAGCCACGGGCCAGACTGAGTCCACTGGAATTCTGCTTATTTCCTTTCCAATTCTATTCATTGAGTTTTGGTGCGTTAGTTGCCAAAATATATTAAAAAAAAAAAAACAAAGGTTTCACTTTTAAGCTTTGAGTTCCTGTAGGGAGCAGGTGAAGTGGTCAGAGGATGTGTATTGTTGACATGGGCATGGCCATCTCAAGGACCACAGTGCCTCAGTCCCACAGGAGTGGCAAAGCCTTCCCCACATGAGGCTCAGAGGGAGGGCAAAGCCTTCCTCAGGTCCAAATGCAAATGTAGACAGTGTGTGCAGAAAATGTCCATTTTAGATTTCCCCCTCCCCCACATTTATGACCTGATGACTTCCCCTACAGAGACTGCTCTTACCAAGTTAGCTAAACCTGCCTCCTTGTTCAGCAGGATATCATAACCCTGCCCTCTTGTTTATCTGTAATATCCCTGCCTCTTTATTTAGCCATATACGACAACCCTGCCTCTCTGTTCAAATGCATATAATAGTCATGCTGACCTAGGATTGCTGTGGCTTCTC
>CABHPR010127184.1:9805-29895 GCA_902168415.1 Peromyscus melanophrys | reverse complement strand
CTGTGGTGTGGTCCTGGGGTGCTCCTGAGCACAGGAAGGCTGTGGGGTGGTCCTGGGGTGCTCCTGAGCACAGGAAGGCTGTGGAGTGGTCCTGGGTTGCTCCTGAGCACAGGAAGGCTGTGGGGTGGTCCTGGGGTGGTCCTGAGCTCCAATAAGAGACTAAAAACACACTGAGGAGGTATCAAGCTACTTCCTCACAGGATATGCTCACAGGTTACATACATACAGACTCTGCAGAACTGGCTCCTGTTAAAATCTTACTCTTTCATTGTGTTTTCTTAGATCACACCAGGCTAACAGCAAAATAAGGAGCTTTGCTACCTAGGTTGAGTTCACATTTTACTTTGGTAAAAACAATAGTTTTACTTCACCCAAAAATATCTACTATGCATTAAGCCTCCCACACAGCTTTCTCAAATATGTGATTCAACAGAACTGTTATTGCTACTTTATTAGGCCAACATTAAGTAAAGTGGGTAATTTATTCCTAGAAAAAAATGTAGTTGGCTTTTTCCAACCTTAAACATGAAAAGCTGAAATGACCAACTGCAGAAGCATGCTTTTTGGTCCTTGGTATCTCTGCTAGTTCAACCTTTAGTGGGCCCTTGGGAAACCAGAACTTTAAAGAGTTCTCTACTGGGGAATGGGAGGATGGGGCCCAGAGAGATGGTTCAGTGCTTAAGAGCACTGACTGCTCTTCCAGAGGACCTGGATTTGATCTCAGCACCTACATGGTGGCTCACAATTGTCTGTAATCCAGTTCCAAAGGATCCAATGTCTATCCTCCTCAGACACTAGCACTCATGGTGCACAAACACAGATGCAGGAAAAACACCCATGAACATAAAACAATTTTCTAAAGAGTTCTCTATGGAGACCTGTACCCAGCTCTGTGGTTCTGCATTCCCTTTAGCAGCAAGCAGCAAATCCCCTGTTCTCGGCAAGCTCTGGGTAGAGAGCCTGCCTACCTCTGCACTGGGTCCACATCTTATCCCACTTCCACCACACCTAGACAAACATGCCTCCATGGTTATTCCAGGGCTCCTCCGTCCTCTGCAGCCTCATGCTAGATGGCAAACTGACTCCCAAAGCAGTTTTCAGTCTATTATTTATTTGGTTTTTTTAGTTATTGGTCTTTCGAGACAGGGTTTCTCTGTGTAGCCCTGGCTGTCCTGGATCTCGCTCTGTCTCTGCCTCCCGAGTGCTGGGATTAAAGGCCTGCACCACCACTGTCTGGTTTCATCCTATCATTATTTTATCAACAGCTGATGTCCTTTCTCCACATGAGCAAACTTAGGTTTAAGTTTGAACTTAAGTCCATTTCTGCCTCCAAATTTCTCCCAACTCACTTCCTACCACAACCCAACATTGTTCTCATTTCCTCTTCACAGTGTCATCTGTTGGCATTCCTGTACCACACATACAATCGTGTGTGTGTGTGTGTGTGTGTGTGTGTGTGTGTGTGTGTGTGTGTATGTGTGCATTCGTGCACACATATGTAGAACTGTGTTTGTGAGTACATGTTTGGGCAGGCAGGGGTTGAGATGGGTGGGAACAGTCTCCACATCAGCCTTCCCAGCTCCAGCTTGCTTTGCCTTTCATTCCTCAGTGAATTCTTCCCAACTCTGGGTCATAACTCCATCCTTTAAATGGGAAGCATTAACCAGCCCTTTGCAATCCTCTCATTATGCCCTGTGCTCAGCACTTCCTCACTGAACTGAGGATGATGGCGGAGAAGCAGCGCCCTCATGCACTGCATCCTGAGTGCACTGGGCAGGGAGAGATGCCGGGGGCACTTGTCAGGGACCACTGCCCCACAGCGTTGCTCTCACACTCCAGGTCATTGTGAGGTTCACTCAACAAGAAAACCAGCCTGTAAATAACTTCCACAGAAAAGCACAATGCCTAAACTGCACTAATTACAGTCTGAAGAAGTCACAAATCGGGAAACACTACATAACACAAACAATACAAATTGTATTTAGTTTAATTTGGTAACACAGATCAGCACACAACTGCATGAGAAGCCAAATCATTAGTGTAGATGAGGCTTTTCTTTTCCAAATAAATTTTTATGTCCATAAATGAAGAGGAAAATTTTAATTTCAGGGAGTGACAGTTCTTCAATCAATTACCTTAAATTATTAAAATACTGAATTTTTAAATTTTATTGAATTATTAATATTATTGTTTCAATCAATTCTTTAAAATAGGTGAAGCTTTTTGATAATGCTTTTTAAACAAACATAGGAACATTTGACACTTAGGCCAATAAATTCTGTCATGGCCTTGTTCATGAAACTGGGCCACTCATTTTCCATGCTGCTTATAATTCTAAGGAAAAATTTTCTCTTTTTCTACCAAGAAGTACATTTATATCAAAGTTCCTTTGTTGTCATAATTTTTATATTTTAATGCATTCATAAATAAGAGTTGCTGGGAACAGAAAATTACAGCACATTTATATCACGGTGGCAAAGTTTCGCCAGTGAAGCTCCGCCTTGCTCAGCTCATGAATGACCAGGTCAGAACAGGTTAGTGAGAGGCCAGAAGCACCAGTGAAAATCACTGTCTGCCTGCACTCCGGCATTGCTTCTGAGCAACAATCCCAATACCTGATCTGCCACCAACATTTCCCACAGTGTGATGACAAAAAAAGCACAGTGAAAATTAACGTTCTTGTACAGAACTAAAATCCACTGTTTTCAGTCATTACGAAGATTTTATAAAATCTCCAATCAAGTACTGATTTCTGTCTTAAGAGACTCCACTATCTCAATCCATTAAATTTTTTTCCAATTCCCTTTACCCTCTGAAACCACTTCCCTTTCTTCAAGAGCATCAGCATCCCACCTGGAATACAGCCTAGGGGGCTGCTCAGCAGCAGCAGCTGTAAATGAATGACAGCTTAGAAAAAACATCAAACAGCAGCCCTCATCCTAAGAACATCAATTGTTTTTATAGCTGACCATCTCTGTGATTTTGTATCTGACCACCTCATGTTCTCCAAAGTAAACTTTCTGAAATGCAACTTGGATCCTTGTACCAGCCTTCAACCGTCCAGCCCTGGTTCTAAATCTCTTAGGAATGCACTGTCCATGGTGCATCAGCCTGTCCTTGCCTAGCTGTATTTCAAACCCCCACACTTTACCATACACACTCCCCTCTTCTGGCCTCCTCAGGTACCAAGACACTAGGCATACATACAGTACACAGACATATACAGGCAGGCAAAACACTCACATACATAAAATTTTTTAATTATTTTTTTAAAAAAAATATGAAATCATTACACAATTTTAAGTCTAATTTCAAAATTAAAAGTTAAAACATAAAAAAAATGTGGCAGCCTAAATGAAAAGATCAAATATACATATTCCACAACCTGCACTATTCCTTGCACACTAAACCCACCTTAAATGCTGTCACTCCACTGTGTGGAACGACCTTAACGAGCACCTCTTCAGGAAGAACTTGTGGTAACTCTAGGAAAGGCTTCCTCTTCTGTACGGTTCACTGCATCACTGTGGCCAATGACAGAATCCCTTGTCTTACAATTAGCTTTTATGTCTGTCTCTTCTGCCACAAGGATAGGTCCTCAAAAGCTTATGCCTGTTTTTTCAAGTAATTAGTACAATGCCTAACAGAATAAAAACAAAATATTTATGACTGAATGACTCAATTCTACCATGGCCTAGAATCACGTTATTTCATAAACTTTATAAAAATGCCTTCCTAGAGACAACTGGCCAGTTTCAAATAAAGTTCGAAGCTAAGTTGGCTCTTTGTGAGTCCACTCTCACCAATATTCAGTTCTGGTGATACTATCCAAAACACTGGATGTCATTTAGCACATAAAGATAATAAGGAAACTTATCAGAGGAAAAGTCGTCCACAATCCTATGACTAGGACAAACTGTTTTGATGTTTTAATTACGTATTGCATTTATTACATATATAACTGGGTTCAGACAGCTATAAATGTAGGGCAGACCTCAATTTTGAATTTGCTTTACCATTTATCAGACACTGGCTCAAGATAATAAGTACGCGTTCAGAATTTGTGTACTCTATGCCACAGCCACTGAATATCTTTCATGGGGCCTGTCTTAGTTAGTGCTCTATCGATGTGAGAAGACACCATGACCAAGGCAACTTAGAGCAAGCATTTAATTTGGGGACTCACAGCTCCGGGGGATAGAGCCCATGACCACCTTGGTGGGGAACATGGCAGCAGGCAAACAGGCATGGCCCCGGAGCAGTAGATGAGATCTAACTGGGAATGGCATGGGCTTTTGAAACCTCAAAGCCCACCCCTAGTGACATACCTCCTCCCAAAGGCACACCTCCTAATCCTTCACAAACAGTTCCACTAACTAGGGACCAAGTATTCAAATATATGAGCCTCTAGGGCTATTTTCATTCAAAGCACCACAGGGTCATTCTTCATTTTCTGAGGCCTACTGTAGACTTTGGAAACATTTCGGAAGCTATCAAAGACAAAGTAAATAAAGTGTGCTACATGACAGAGTCTGGAAAACTACTAATTATAAACAAATAATTATGAAGTAATAGAAGTAAGCATCCTTCGAACCTCGGAAACAAGCTTTGAAAGCAAGCATGTTTGGAGCCACACTTTTGTATCAAACATGGTGACCTGAAGCCAAAGGTTCTTTGAGGGCTTGGAGAGGTGACTCAGCAGGTAAAGCCCTTGCTACCCAAGAAGGAAGCTGGAGCTTGGATGCCCAGAACCCACAGGAAAAAGCCAGGTAGATATGGTGGCCTTCCTGCAATCCCAGGAGGCAGAGTCAGGGAGGGAATCCCTAGAGCAAGGTGGCAGCCAAACTAGACAAAAAGGCAAACTCCAGGTTCAGTAATCTCCCCACCTCACACCTGATGTCAGCCTCAGGCCTCCACACACATGTAAACATGCATAACCATATGCACACCCCATTCACATAAACACACACCCAAGAATTTTCTCTGAATATACATTGTAACATTCCCCAGGTAAGAATATGACCATCTACCTAATGCAGGATGATCTTGAAAAATAAACATGTGCAAAAATCCTGGCACTTAAGATCAGTGTCTTATTAACTTTATTATCATTAAAAAAAATCCTATTTAATGTCATCCTTCATTGCTTAAGTACAAACTCTGTCCTGTAAGAGGACTACGTCATAGGAAATGAATATATTAAATCAAATTATACTTGTATTTCCTGGGCTCCATACCATATAATCAGCTCCCTAGGGCACAAATTATACTAACCACACTTCCTGATTCCTAGAAGTTTGCGAAGTTATTACAACATCAATTGATACTACCTAGGAGGAAATGTTCTGCAAGGAAAAATAAACTACTCTCAGGTTCTAAAGCTTTAAATACATTTATCTTTGGCCATATATAAAGTATGGACCACTATACTAAGTGAAGAAACATACAAGATGTTAAAATTTGGATCAAGTTACCTAAGTGGGCAAACTTATAAAGTTTTTGTTTATACGCGCATCATTGTGGATAAAAAGAAAAGCTTTTTATTCACATTAAGTTGCTCAGTGGCAAGCACACAGCCCTGGAGGCTTGATACCTGGCTCAGTAATAAATTCATTTCCATTTTCAAATGTTCAGCCATAATACTTTACTACAGGAAATAGGTAAGCTCACAACCACTAGAGATTAGGTGCTCAAGAATCCAAACTCTTCAAAAACACAACTGTGCATATCAAAGCAGCATCAGTGAGTACTCATGCATGATACTCATAACTCATTCTTGAAATGGCTCTTTCATGACCTTGCATGTGGGCAAACAACAAAAACAACGTTTTTCAAATATAACCAAATGTCTTCAAGCTCATACTTAAGAGATGCCACCATAAACCAGTACAAAACAGAAAAATAAATGTAAATGAAACCTTTCAAGTAAGAGCCTGAGATACCGATGAAAATGGGAGCATCCCTTCTGGGTAGGTGCTGGCTGCATCGATATGTACACTCCTTAGGCTCTTAGCAGTAAACCTCCATGGAGGCGAATGCTAACCGCAGAGCTCACAGCACTGGCTGAGTCTGGCAGCTGTATCATACTACAATTAACAGTCCTAAAAATACCCAAGGAGAATAATCATGAAAAACGATGTGCAGTCTGAGAGCGGAGCTTTTCTATATTAACATCAACAAATGCATGAGGTCAATTTTTAAATCTGGAAACTTACACAGGGTTACTGAGAGAGCAAGCGTGAGTTCTCACTATGTTCCTTCATGAAGCAATTTTTTTTTAAAATTTAGACTCAATTCATTCTTCTTCTATGAGGCAGAACCCTGAGAATGTGGAGGGCATGGCCAAACTTAACCTCTGCTCTCAGAATAACCAACAAGGATGAAAATAAGCACTTCCACCGTGAAAAGGAAGAGATCAAGAAGCCAAAGCGGAAGTTGTGCAACAGAACAGGGATCTGCAAACTAGCTGGCCGTATGCTAATGATCCATGTAATAACTAAGCGTTGCAAACGTGAGGGTGGAAACATTCATAACTCTAAGAAGGCTCAAACGACAGAGCACACCAACGGCTATCGTGTTCCCTGAAGAGGACATCGCACGTGGGCATCTCGACGCTGGCAGTGGTCCTAAAGTCTGGAAGTGTTTTACCCTAGAAACATCAACTGCAAGCAATTTCTAAGTCTGTTTTGCCTCTGTCCATGACAAGAATCAAATTGTTCCAAAATTCTATAAAATGTTTCTTTTATGTTAAACTCTGCTGTTTCTGGAAATGCTAAAAGCTAGAATTCTTCACATATGTGGACAGAGTTATATTTGGACCTTTCAGTTCTATAAGACAAAAAAAAAAAAAAAAGAGGCATTTTTAAAGATCTTTGCCACTGTGGCTTATTTCAAGAAAGGCATTCTAACTTTAAACATGTTTGAAAGGCTTTGTTTTCCTACACAAGTGTTTAAAAGTTCAGGGCTTTGTTTCTTTAAAAAAAAAAAAAAACTGTATTTGGGTAACTAACCAAAGTTCACTGTGTGTTTAAACAAAATTATGGAATGGCCTGTATTCCTCTTTGTAGATCATTTTTCTTAGTCACCCATTTATAAATACATGGGTTGTACATTAAGAATTTTCATTTATCTTTCTTCTTTTCCCTTTTTTGCAGTGCTGGGGATGGAACCTGGGGCCATGCTCATGCAAGCAAATGTTTTATTACTGAGCTATACCCAACTTCAAGACTCTACCTTTTTTTGGTTTATTTTTGGTTTTTCAAGACAGGGTTTCTCTGTGTTGCCCTGGCTGTCCTAGAACTCAACTCTGTAGATCAAGCTGGCCTCAAGCTCACAGAGATCCCTCTGCCTCTGCCTCCTGAGTGAAGGTTGTAGTTTTTAAAGAAGATGAAAAACATGGATTTGGGGGGGGGGAGCGGTCTCTCCCTGTATCAAAATACCTTCAAGAACTTAAAAGGAGTAAAGGTTTTACACTGGCTCAAGATTTCAGAGTCTCCATCCACGATCAGCTAGATTCACTGTATTGGGCCTGAGACAAGACAGAAGATCAGTGGTTGAAGCAAACAGCAGTGAAGGATGCTCTCCTCAGCCAACAGAAAGTAACAACTGAGAGCTGAGAAGTCAGTACAAGACATGCCCCATGAAGCTCCTTTCAGCTAGCTTCCATCACCTCCCAACAGCCAATCAAGCTGGGATCCCATCAACCAATTACTCCAGTGATGAGGTTAGAGGCTCAGGCATGTTCCAATCACTTCCAAAACCCCATCAGCTGACAAGCAAGCAGATAGCCTTTGGGTGACATGCTTAATGCAAACCATTACACCATGACATTGCTTCTAAATACTAAAAACTTAAGATTAAATCATGATGCTTCCTAACTTTAAATACCTACAAAAGCATTCATGATATCCTTCCTTAAACATCAGTGAAGATGCACTACCTAGCCATGCACTACCCTCACAAAATGAAGACAGACTGAAATCCAAGCCAGCAGATTATAAACCACAGCTTCCTAAAGCTTGTGTCCATTAGGCAACACAGATGTCCTTGTAGCCTGTCTGTCAAAAATAAAAGTCTGAACTAAAGTTTGGCGGGATGTCTACTAACAACTTTAATACTCGCAGAGCGTTTCCTTTTGAATAACTTCATTACACTAAGCCAGGACTGTAAAATCCCAGCACTATAAATATGTGGAGCTCAAAGAGCCATATTACAGCCACCTGTGAATCTTAGGCTCCTCAGCAACTACTCTGGCTTCTAATGACCAGTCACCAGAATCCCTATTTCTAGCTGTGACAACCAAAAACTGAGTCCAAATATCTCTTAGGACAAAAAAAAAAAAAAAAAAAAGAAAGAAAGAAAGAAAGAAAGAAAGAAAGAAAGAAAGAAAAGAAAAAAGAAAAAGTCACTGATGGTTTAGAAACCACGAGTTAACTTAGATGAAATCCTAAAAGATGGTTTAAGTGATTTTATGAAGACTTTAAATATATGAGTTAATCTTCTAACAAATTCAGATCTTAGAAATGGAGTCAATGCTAATGTGAGCATTCTGAAGGAGAAAAAGATTCAAGGCACACTGTAACAAGAACAGAAAGGCTGCTGTCACATGACACCCCATAATGTTTCCCATCCCAAAGCCTTCAGGCCCATGAAAGAAAGCAAGACCTCTCAAAAGTCCACTACTTCAGGATGAGATCAGTGACTGCTTATGTGCATTGTCTAAGAGACAATTCCTGTCTCTGTGTCAGAGACCCAATTAATTTTAAATGGAAACAAACTTGGGTAGCAAGTAAACTAGGACGAAAAGTGTTTAAGACAGACAGTCTAAAATTGTAAACAGATAGTTCATTAATGTGTCAAGTTCCTTTCTTGTTTCTCTTTGGAGGAAATCTGTCATATAAATATATACACACACACCCCCCACACCACACACACACACTACACACACACACACACACACACACACACACACACACTATACACACCACACACACTACACACATCACACTACACCACATACACACATACCACACCACACACTACACATACCACACTACACCACATACACTACACACCACACACACACACAACACCACATACACTACACACACACCACACACATCACACTATACCACATACACACACTATACCACATACACACACACACCACACATATCACACTATACCACATGCACACACACACACACACCCCACACATACACTATACCACATACACTGTGCACATACACCCCATACAATACAACACATACCACACATACACACTACACCACACACACTACACACACATAGCACATACACCACACTACACCACACACACCACACTACACACCCCACACACCACACACGCCACACACACTACACCCACACACACACACACACACATACAGCACACTACATACACATTTTAAAGAATGTTTAGAAAGTAGCTAGAGCTAGGCATGGGCATAGTGTCCCACACCTTTAATTTCAGCACCTGAGAGGCAGAGGCAGGCAGATCTCTGAGTTCAAGGCCAGCCTGGTCTACACTGAGAATTCCAGAACAGCCAGGCCTACATAGAGACCCTATCTCAAAAACAAAAACAAAACAAACAAAAAACAACAACAACAAAAACAGTAAGTAGTTTAACCAACCTACAGAATAAAGCCATTTTATGGAAAAATAAAAAGAATAAAAATGAACATTGCCTAACCAAGGTTTTCATTAATCTTAAACACAACACAATCCTTGCTATTTTTAAAAGAATTATTTATGTATCTGAGTGCTGTATTTGCATGTACACCTGAAAGCCAGAAGAGGGCACCAGATCCCATTACAGATGGTTGTGAGCCACTATGTGGGTGCTGGAAATTGAACTCAGGTCCTCTGGAAGAGCAGCCAGTGCTCTTAACCTCTGAGCCATCTCTCTACCCCTAACTCCTTGTTATTTTAAAGCAAGAGATAATGTTCTATTTCTGCGTAAACCATACACCAAACAGAAGCAGACCTGAAGTATTGAAATAGCAAGTTAAATCACAACTTTAAATCACACACACAAAAAAAACCCAAAAAAACAAAAAACAACAACAACAACAACAAAACCACCACCACAGCTCTTCAAGAATGGCCTGGGTCTCAAGAACATAGTATCTAAAAGTTGTGTGTACAAAAGAAAAGTCTGTAATTTTTTTTTCAAACAACGTATTATGTCAAAGTTTGAAAACACCACTTTCTTTTTTTCTTTTCTTTTTCCTTTTTTTTTTTTTTTTTTTTTTTTTGGTTGGTTTTTCGAGACAGGGTTCTCTGTGTAGTTTTGATGCCTGTCCTGGATCTCACTCTGTAGACCTCAAACTCATAGAGATCCACCTGGCTCTGCCTCTCAAGTGCTGGGATTAAAGGTGTGCCCCACCGCCCGGCGCATTCTTATATTTTTTTGAGACAGGGTTTCTCCAGAAAACACCACTTTCTTTGCACATGGAAAATATGTAAGTTAGTAAGGCCTAACAGGTGATGTAAATATCTGGGCAGGGCAGGGCATGGCCTACAATCACAGGACTTGGGAGGCGGAGGCAAGTGGATACATCAATTCCAAGCCAACCTGGGCCACAGAGCAAGAACCTATGTCCAAAGAAAGACCAACGAACCAACCAGTGACAAAGCAATCCCTGTGACACTCTGTAGCCATCCCTGTGACACTTTGTAGCCATCCCTGTGACACTCTGTAGCCATCCCGGTGACACTCTGTAGCCATCTGCAGCAACCTCAAAGGTGAACTTCCAGACTGTGTTTAACCTCAGGACAATGCAGGGGAATCAGAACAGTAAACATTTGGTTTCTGACAGCAATGACAACCTTTATCCCTCTGAACTACTTTCATTCATTTATTTACTTTATTTATTTTTTTTACATCCCGAGCACAGGTTTCCCCCCCCCCCAATCCACTCCTCTCTGATTTTGCTGAATTACTTTTGAAAAGTTACCCTCACTGTCCTTGTGAGCAAAAGAAAAAAATACAACAGAGTTCACTCCTTGTTTCTTTCCATTAGCATTTTCCTCAAATCTTAGAAGATTTCTCCAAGCATACGTGTAAATGGCCAGTGCAAAGGTGCTCCATGGAATGCCACTTACACTATGTTTGCATTCGGGATTTAACTGTTTTAATCTATCTTCCTGGTTCCATTCTGGGGTTAAAATTCCTATCTATGCACAGTTTGTCTGATGTTTGCTTTCCAGGTTATTCAGGATGAACTTCTAAAATTAATTTATAAGCTCAAGCAGTAAGACCTTTAGGAGAGTTACAAAAATTAGCACACTGCTTTTCAAAGCTTATAAATGTTATACTTCCACCTCTTTTGACAAGGTCACATCATGGCTTACTCAAAAACAGTAGGCATTTCTCTTTATTAAAAAAAATCAATTTCAAGCACCAAAAAGGAAGATTGAAGGACTGTTGGGTGATACCGGAAATAAAGCCCAGGTCTCACTCACACTAAACAAGTACTCCACTCTGAGTCACAATCCCAGTCCTCAAAATATTTCAATGTTAGTTTACACATTGTTAATGGTTACTGTATATGTCTGTGTTTTCAAACTGTTCACACTTTGATTCACTTTTCCAGTATCCCCTTAATATTAAGTTGCCATAACTCAACATAAAACATAAAACTGCTGTTTGACACCTAGAAATTTAAGTTTTATACAGTCCAATCAACCTTCCTTTTTTATAATTTTCCCACTACTTTTACTCTTGGAAAATTCTTTTCCATTTCAACATAGCTATTGATATAGTTTCTGTTCTTTTGCTGAAGACATCACACACTTCAGACACAGGACTTGGGGGAACAGAGTTGGAACTGACCTGGAAGCCTCCTCCCCAAGGATTAGCTCTAGTAGTCCCTGAAGATGCTTTGCAAGCTGCCAAGGAAAGGAGCGATCACCAGTCCTACCCAGCTATAAAACTTGTGAACCTCAATGATACCTTCCTGGCAAGATACTCCAATGGTGCAATAATGGTATAATGGCACTTTTATTATGGGAATGACCAATATCTGTCTAAAGGAACTTACGGTCTACGTAAGAGGAGGGAACACATACCTAGTACTATAAACCTAGCCAAATATCTATGGCTAGAGAGGTCTGAAACCATAGAGGAGAACACACAATTGCCATTTTCCAGAATCAACATAATTTCTAACCATATTCTAAATGCTTATCTTTTTTTTTTAGAGGGGAGGGTATGCCTGCATGCTGGAAGAGGTGAGCTACCATGTAGTTGCTGGGAATTGAACTCAGGACCTCTGGAAGAGCAGCCATCTCTCCAGCCCCCCTAAATGCTTACTCTTATACCCAAAGATAAGTGTAACTCTCACCCCTCCAAAAACAAAAACAAAAAACCACCAACTTCTTTTTATAAGAGATAGAGACTTGTGTATTCAGAAATACACAACTAGTCAAAATGCAGAGAATAAGTGACCATGGGTGCTCAGCCCCAATTGGTTTTCCTACAAATTAACTCCTACTCCTAAGGCTCAGGAAAATCATGGAAGAGGGAGAAGAAAGATTTTAAGAGCCAGAAGACTCAGGATACCTGTTGCTAATATCTTCTAGACATGACAGAAAAACTGTACCCACGAAATCTCGACCATAGAGTTACCTAAACAAAACCTGCATAATGACACCACCAGTTGACATGCCAATGTGGATGAGGGAAATTTCACAAAGCCCCACCCTGTTGGCAGAATTCCTGCAGAGCTGCAGCTGGTTGGACTCCAGAGCGTTAGTACCTAGCCTTAATCTGCCTTTTGTGATTACTACCTTTTGTTTCCTGGTACCCTCTATGTGAATCTTGTCTGAGAGTTTTCTGAAGGGCCAAAGCCTATGCAAATTTGGTTGAAGAAGAATCCAGAACACCGCAGGTATTCTTCAGGAGAGAATATGCATTTAGCATTGTGTCTTTGGGAAGCTTAGATGAGAGGTGTTGGGGTACAAAGATTAACTTGCTAAAAGGTGTAAATTGGAGAATAAAAGGGCCCTTTGCTAAACTACAGTGGACCAGTCCACAGAGATGGATCCCCCTGCAGCTGGGAAAGGCTAGAATCATCCTTGAGGTGCCTCTGTCTCTTGATTCCATGGACTCTCATGAACACCCACACCAATATACAACACCACCCCTGATGAAAAGAAGAGCTATAGGCAAGGAACAGCAGTTGTAAAAGGGAGAACCAGTTTTCCTCAGGGACAAGCATCTAGATAGGTTATCCAATTGCAAGCGGTCAACCCTTAACACATGTACAACATGCACACACGAGCAACACTAAATACACTTGTGAGGTTATTGTGTGGGGGGGGGGAATATGTGTGCCACAATAATTATAGAAGTAGTCATAAATTTGAGAGGTAGTGTGGGCAGAGAACACAAGAGGAATTGAAGAGTGGAGGAGAAGATATGGAAATGATGGAAATATACAGTGCTTGCGTAGGAAATTCTCCAATTTTTTACTTAAAAAATTGACATTTCTAATGCAAAATCTTTTTGAAGAGATCCTTTTGGCTAGACTAAAATTTCAGTATTTCCTTCTTCAATTTGATGTTCAATTACTTTGTTTTACTTACATATTCCATGAATGCCATTCATTTGGAGATTTCCAAATCAGAGTTCTCATTTTTGAAATCTCATCTGTAATTACTGTTGTATGACACCCTTCTTTTTCACACAGTGAGTGAGTGAGTGAATGTGTGTGTGTGAGTGTGTGAATGTGTGTGAGTGTGTGTGTGTGTGTGAGTGTGTGAGATCCACCTGCCTCGGCTGTCCAGGAGCGGGGATTACAGGCATGTGCCATCACGTGTGTGTGTGTGTGTGTGTGTGTGTGAGAGAGAGAGAGAGAGAGAAAGAGAGAAAGAGAGAGAGATCCACCTGCCTCGGCTGTCCAAGAGCGGGGATTACAGGCATGTGCCATCATGTGTGTATGTGTGTGTGTGTGTGTGTGTGTGTGTGTGTGTGTGTGTGTGTGTGTGAGATCCACCTGTCTCGGCTGTCCAGGAGCGGGGATTACAGGCATGTGCCATCACAACCAGCTATGCCTTGTTTTTATGGTTTTCTAATTTGACATATTTAGGTTACTTTTTCTTTTGTTTTGATATGTTAAATATTTATTGTCTCTTTCCTTCCTGTCTTCCCTGTGCCAACCAGAAACATCTTTCTAATTCACCTTATCTTGTTTTCCTATCATGGGATAGTTGTACTCTGTGTAAAGGTGTATTACTATGATTCGTGTAACAAAAAGCTAAACAGCCAACAGTTAGGCAAGAGGTATAGGTGGGATTTCTGGGGGAAGAAAGAAAGAGAGGGGGAATCTAGGCACAGCGGAGACGCCAGGAGACAGAGAGAGGAAACAGGAGGTGTAAGATGGAAGAGAGGTAACATCACGTGATAGAATGTAGATTAATAGAAATGGGTTAATTTAAGTTGTAAGAGCTAGTGAGGAACAAGCCTAAGCTATAGGCCAAGCTTTCATAATAAGAAGTTGCCATGTTATTACTTGGGAGCTGGCTGGTGGCCCAAAGAAAAATCCGACCACATTTTCCTGTGGCCTGACATATTTTCACATACATGCAAAGTAAATCTTAGGTTGTCTTGTGTTATCCTGTGCTGGATATCAATTCTTTTGTACAGGTGTCTGTTTTCATTCACACTGTGGACTATCTGATCATTAACTCCAGCGTCCTAATTTATTCTGCTAGAACCAAGGCACCTATTGTTATTTCTTTAGTTTTCTGGGTTATTTTTCTGCTGTATCTCTATTTTTTTGAGACAGGGTCCTGAGTACAAGGATTCAAGGCCATCACGCTTGGCCTTTCTTATCTATTTTTGGTGCTCAGGACTGAACCCTGGGTCTTGAACACAGCAAGCACACACCTTCTGTGGGGCGTTTACCCACCAACCCCACAGCTTCCCAGAGTTTTCTTGAGTGTGAGCAGCAGGAAATATTAGATAGAAGGATTTATTGCGGAGAATCTTGTGGAGATAAACAGATAGAAAATAAAGGATAGCTTCGAGAGGGCCTGGAACCTATTCCAACGGGCCCCGACTGTCTCAGCCCCAGGGTTTTTATAGAGACGCCAAGGGGTGGAGCAAATTACCTCCTCCCCCAGCACAGCCAAGTGCAGACCATCTCAGACACCTGCACTCAGGCCCGTGGTCCTAATCATCCTCTATGCGGACCTGCTGGGTAAAGCCACGAGGAACCTGAAAACGGGCTCCCACAACTTTCCTCCTGAGCTAACTCCCAAGCCCTAGAATCTGTATTGAAATTTTTATGAAATACTGTAGCAAGCACCCAAGTCATTAGATCTGGTCTTAGACAGTTGGAGGCTTTGTCATGTTTTCCAGAAGATTCTTCTCTGATGGTCTAGACAGTGCTCCTTCGCACCATTACAGGAGCCAAAATTTCAAAATAAGGTATGTTGAGGGAAGAAACAAAATTTAGAAATTTAACATTGAAAACTAAAATTTTAAAGTAATACAAATATAAATAATTTAGTTCTGTGCAATTTGGGAAAATACACTTTGGGAGCCCGTTTGTCTTTAAGAATAATCAACTTCTGGCAAAACTCGACTTTCACATCACTATTCATGCTTTTTTATACTGTGCCCAAGTTTTCAAAGCACATTAGATTCTTTGATACATTGTTCCTGTAATTCTACCTCCATATTTCCAGTCAACTATTCACTTTTCAGAAATGCTGACTAACTGCCCTTATTGTTCTTGAAGAAATTATGTGGACATTCCTGTGACAATACTTCCTTTTGAAATACATTTTCCATATTACACATCATGGAGGAAAATATGCTAAATATCTTTAATTTTTATTTCTGTGATATACCAACCAACAAACACTAGTCGATAATTATTCCTGGATAACGTCTCATTTAGCACAGGACACCACCTCAACTTATACTTTTCCCTGGAACTTTACATCTTTCCTTCTGTGAACTGAAGATGACACAGATTCTGGGATATCTGGAGAAATGGGAAGCCCTTACATCCTTCTTGCCAAAGGCTAACTGACACACACACTCCTCATGTAAACCTGCTAGGCTTACGTCCAGGAGACCATGGCATTCTGTTGTTGACTATGTAACTGCAGCAGCACAAGGAGGTCCTCTAATCCTAGCCCTTGGGAGAACAAGTTCAAGCTTAGCCTGTACAGTACAGCAAGTTCCAGGCCGTCTCTTCAACCACCAGCAAAGATAATCAGCATGTAAACGAAATGAAACCAAGGTGGCGAGCCACAGGAAGAAGCACCTTACCTGCTTTCCATCCAGGGTGCACAGCCTCTTGACCACACCTGAGTCTAGTTTAATGGCTTCGGTGATATCCGTTAGGACCTGCTCAAAGGAATGGGCAGTCTTTTTATTCAGAAGGATCCGCACAGCCTTCCTAGGCTTCACTCCACTTCGAATCACAGTCACTAACTTGGGTTTGATGAAATCCTTGCTTTCTTTCACCTCACTTTTCACAGAGGCCACGGCCAAGGCTCGGGTGGTACCACCCTTGATGTTCACAGACCAGTTCGGATTAACGTTTTTGGTGTAATCAACTTTACGAAATGGTTCATTGGAGGCACACACGTAACTCTCACCTAAAAAGCAAATATTAATCTTATTAGCACAACATCAGATCTCTGAGCATTGGCCATAGTAAGCCTGGATGTATTGTGTCTAAACAACAGCTTCTGGAAACCTATAAGTCAGCTCCTAACCCTGTGGTCACAGGAAGGGGGTGCGGTATAATGCCCTTTTCCTCTACCATTCTCCCACCTCCCTGCTTTCTTTTAAATTACCTAGATTGGCTTTCAGAGAATCACAGGTATAATGTAAGAATCACCAGAGTGAGATCTGGGTTTTATTTTACCCAAATGTGTCACCTTTGATACGTCATTACTCCACACTTTGATTCTCAGTATCACTAGCTGCAGAATTAAATGGATCAAGTAACTAAATTACAAAGTACTTCCTAATTCCAAAAGCAAAATGACAAATTTATTCTTCATACAATCTCATTCTGGCCAGCCATGGTGATGTGGTACAATCCTGTAATCCTAGCTACTCAGGAGGCTAAAGTGAAAAGATTGTGAGTTCAAGGCCAGCCTGAGCTACACACTGAGAAGGGAGGGGGATGGCATTGGGTGTGGTAGTCCTAGGAGCAAGAGGCTGAGGTAGGAAGACTGCCACCAAGTTTAAGGATACTCTAGGATATGCAAGGAGTTTCAGGCCAGTCTAGGCTACACAGGGAGACCCTATCTCAAAAATAAATGTAAATAAATAGTTCATTCTGATTGAAATAATTGTATCACAAATATATTCATGAAAAACAATGAAAATCCTTCTCCCGTCAGTCCCACTCACACAGCAATCACTACAGCCACACACAGCTGGCTTAAGTACATTCAGATGTAGTGTCATCCGTTCAATCACAGGAGTACTGCAAAGTGAAAACGTCCTGCAGGCCCTGTTTTCCCTGAAGGAATCTAAATTTACTCTATACTTTCAAATGGACAACCTTTTCTATAGCTTCTTAAATGGGAGCAAATAGTAAGTAAAAATGGTAGTCCTTTCTCATAAAGCTTAATCAGGCTTTTGTTTAATTAAGAACAGCACAAAAGTTATACTACTTACCTATTCATTTATCAATATCTAAATTTTTTACATTCCAAAATTTCTAAAATTCCTACTGAAAAGCTGTTATTTTTTCCAAGAAATATATAACTTACTCAATTATTTTAGTATTGACTTTTTGACATGCAAGGTTACATGCTAAGATTTTCTCTGAGATATATAAAGTATACATTATTTCATATATTTAGTACAGATTCATCCTTAATATAGTAACTATATCAGATAAGTCATAAATGTTTTACCAAAACAGTGAAAAAGAAAGCCTGAGGACGAGCTATAAAGTCAATATTAACTATTATAAAAGTGTTCTCCAAGTCCTGATTAATAGCAAAGCTGAGAGATTCCCAAAGGCACAAGTGAGTGAGATCAGGGGTATGAAAAGGAATGCTCAGGACATGCAATGTCTTCTTTTTAGAGGGAGAGTTGGGGCCCTGCCCGGGAGAAGCAGGGACTGATCCTAAGCTATAACACCGCTTCTACAGCGGCACCTGAAATCTCTCCCAACCATCACCACCCAAGCTGTCATCTCCACAGAACCATCTCCACAGGTGACCATAAGAAAACTGCACAGAATTTCAAAAACAGTTATCAAGTTAATAGAGTTATGCAATGCCCATGTATGTATTAACGAGAAAAACATAATGGTGGTATCATTTAATTTTATAGAAAAACTCACAGTCATATCAAAAAAGTCTTGCCATTTTTATGTATGATGAAAATTTGGTGAATGTTGTAATCCAAAACCTAACCTATGTGTAATAGGGGAATATATAAAAAATAACTTTAGTAAGAGAAGATATTTGTCTCTTAAAAGACAGGGAGATAATGAGTCAGTGGTAATCCCTTCTCAAGATAAGAAGAAAAGACAAGAATAAAAGAAAGAGAGCAGATTGACTATGTCAGTCTCCCTTGATCACCCAGTCCCTGCACAGCTGACATGCCAGCCCACAGACCGGCTTTCCCCCTTCTTCTGAGCACACAGGCTCAGAAGAACAGAAAGAGACAGAGCAAGCCCCTTCATCTGCTTGTGCAGTTACAGGTATTTATAACTCCTTTCTTCTCTCACCTTTTCCCTTCACAATGTTTTTACCAGAAACATGAAGACCAGCTCTAAAATTTGGAAAGTCAAGATGTCAAAAGAATAGAGCCATGCTTCCATGGCGTGCGCATGCACACACACACACACACACACACACACACACAGAGAGAGAGGGGGGGGGGAGTTTTCTGCACACTAAGCTTACAAGCTATTGATTTCTCACAATCATTCTTTAACTGGTTAAGGAAGTTTCTTTAAAAATTACATGATTTTGTTCCTTAAGCAGATACAAGCCTCACCTTAGTTCAACTGAAACAGTCGCTAGCAGATGGGACATAAACACATAGAAAAGGTTTTTACTTTCCCTAGTCACTCTGCAAACAAACCCTAGTTACAATGTAGCACACAGACCAGTGGTTCCCAACCTCCCTAATGCTGCAACCCTTTCATACACTTCCTCCTGTTGTGGTGACCCCAACCATAAAGTTATTTTCATTGCTACTTCACAACTGCAGTTTTGCTACTGTTAAGATTTATAAGTAAATATCTGTGTTTTCCAATGGTCTTAGACGACCCCTGTGAAAGAGTTGTTCAACCCCCAACGGGTTGAGAACTGCTGACCTGTTCTTCCAACACCTAACTTTTTACTTGTTAAAAATCTGCTCTTGCTGGGCCTCTTGGTGCTATGCTGGTTGTTTAAGGGGTAAGTGTGAGTATCTCCTCATCACCACCATAAACTAAAAGCTTCAAAGTTTTCAACTATTGGGAACGATGCTGGCTGTGGGACAGCTACATGTGATCCTACAAAACGGGGACTTCATACACCAGCAGTTTCAGACGACTTTTGTGTTAGTCAGTAGTCTCTCACATGTTATAATTTAATTGTCTAATAGCACTAACTAGTTTATTAAAAAAAATCCTGACATTCAAGTCAGAAATTCTGTGACATAAAATCTGGACCCTGAGATTATGCCTTGTTCTTGTAGTAGAAGCAGGCAGACAACTTTATAAGGAAAACAAAACCCGATTAAGCCTGAAGTGCAGACTCTTCCCGCCTAGAGACGATGACAGACACACTCACAGACACATACACCACACTTGAACAAGGCGATGCAGAAGAAAACAGGGACAGACGCTTAGGGTCTAATACCAGTAAATCTTAGGTATCTCAGTGTTTTCCTAATTTCCAAAAATAAGGAAAGAGTTCCTCCTAAAGAATGTAACCAAGGAAAAACACATTCAGGTATGTTTGCTCTTCATGAAGTCTAACGTTTGTGAGATACAGGGTGCATTGTAGTCTAAGGTGCACATCTCCCTCAGAAGATGAGCCACACACACACACACACACACACACACACACACACACACACACACAC
>CABHPR010127183.1:0-17984 GCA_902168415.1 Peromyscus melanophrys | reverse complement strand
TCCATCCATCCATCCATCCATCCATCCATCCATCCATCCATCCATCCATCCTCTAAAGGCCACAGCCACATCAGCAAACAAACAGGAGACCCAGGCCTCCCCACTGGAGCCGGCAGCCCAGGCCGTACCTGCTCCTGGTTGTGCAGACTGAGCTTTCTTACCTGCTGTCAGTCATCCTGTCTGGCTCCCCACAGCTCTAAGAGGCAGGTGTTACCAGCTCCTTTGTAGCTGGGAAAGCAGGGACCCTAGAGTTGTGGTGACTGGCAACCGCTCACCCAGGGCCTGGCGCTCCACAGTGCGTCTTAGGCCTCTGCTGTCAGCCCATGGACTTGAATGAAGCTCCATGATGCTTGGGTGTGATGACCAAGGTCTCATGTCAGTCAGAGCCTGTTCTGGAAAGGGGGTGCAGGGAAGGGGTGCAGTTGAGGTAGGTACCTGATCTTCAGCCCATGAGAAGCGATGGTGTCACCTCTGAGTCTGCCCTGTACCTCCTCACAGGGGTATTCTCACAGAGAGGTTAGGTCACCTGTCCACGGTCACACAGCAAGGAAGAGGAAGGGCCAGGATGAGGCACTGGAACTCCATATATTTACGCAGGATGCTCACAGGCTACACAAGCTGTCACTCCAGCCCCTTGACAGCACCTGCTTGGATGGCAGCCCTGGCTGACTGGGGCTCTGCTCTCTCCCAGGTCATGAGTGTCTTGCTGTTCATTGAGCATGTGGTGGAGGTGGCCCGTGGGAAGGTCTCCTGCAGGTTCTCCAAGATGCCATACCTCAGGATCGGTATGTCTGGGACAGTGGTGGTTGGGAGGGGACCTGTGGGCAGTGCATGGTTAGGGCACATGGAGGGGGTCTTTAGTCCTGCCATCTTCGCTGGATTCCTGTGCACCCCTGACTCTTGAGGAGCCTGGAGTATTTCATCTGCGAATGAGGCTCTCCCCTGTTTATGCTAAGGGCTTTCTCAGGCTCTGAGGCTCAGACCGAAGTACCCACCATACTGGCCACTTCACATGTGTCCTGCCCACCAATCTCTCTCTCTCTGCCATTCATAGCCCTCAACTGGGTAAGGAGAACCAGCCTCCTACCCTGGTCTGGTCCCGGGCTTCACTGCTCACACTCATGGCCCCACACTAGCAGTTCCTGGGTTCTGGTCCCCGGAACCCATCCAGACTTTGTCTCAGCCTCTGCCCTGCCTTGCAGCCGACCTGCTCTCCAGCTTCCTGCTCATTGGAGTGCTCTTTGCCATCAGCATCAGCCTGCTGTTCGGAGTGGTCAAGGTGAGGCCTGTGCAGGGATGGAGGGGCCAGGAGCAGATGCCTTCTTGCTGTCCTGAGCACCCTACAGATCTTCACATGTTCATGTAGGGGAGATGCTGCTCCCCATGGGACTCCATGTCAGCTCCAGTCCCTTTCAGGATGTGACCTGACTGGGCTATCAGGGGGGCTTTGGGGTGGCGGGGTACTCCTGCATTCTGGAGAGTATGAGTAGGGTTGGGAGCTTTGATATGAAAGAGGAAAGGGACAATAGTGTGGGGTATAGGGAGACTGAAAGCACTGGGCTTGTCCTTAGGGACAAGAGTCCACCCTCCCCCAGTCCCCGCTCTGCTCCCACGCAGAGGGACACTTGCTCATGAAATCCTGGTATGTGTGGTTGCACTAGGGAAGGTGACAGACCCAGAGAGAGAGAGTTGGGGTGACATGGGGGAACCTGACAGAGATTGAGTCAGGGTGTGGCTTCACTTTCTGCAAAAGAGGAGTCGTCTGGGGCTGGAGAGATGGCTCAGCAGTTAAGAGCACTGGCTGCTCTTCCAGAGGACCTGGGTTCAATTCTCAGCACCCACATGGCAGCTCACAACTGTCTGTAACTCCAGTGCCAGGGGATCTGACACCTTCACACCAATGCACATAAAATAAATGTAAATAAATAATTAAAAAAAAAAAAAGAGGAGCCATCTGCCCCATGGCTCTCAGGGAGGTAGGAAGCTGACCTTGTCACTTGGCCACCTGGAGAGAGTCCTGCCTTGTAGATGGTGGGGATGCTGGTTAGGCAGAGGTGGTGGCTTAATGCTGGGCTGGAGTGTCTCACTCCCTGGCCCCCCCTGCTGTGTCTGAGAACCTCGTCTCCCAGGAGTGTCCTCACGGTGTGGTGTGCCTCCAGGTGATGGTGCAGAAACTCACACTGTCCAGCTAAAAACGCAGATCAGGGGTCCCTGAAGACTCAAACAGGGTTCCTCTGTCACCTCTGTGTGGGTTAGACAACCATGAGACCCCCAGGATACCACCTTTTCCATTACTTTGCCCCCCAATAGGGACATATATGCATGGGTACTGGGTTCCCACCAGTGGAGAGAGATACTGACCTCTTGGAGCCTCTTTCCATGGCCTGTCACATGTGGCCTTGACCACCTGGAGGAAGATGGCTACTACAAAGGACAGGCTCCTCCCCCTGCAGGCCCCTCCCTCTGTAGGCCCCTCCCCCTGGGCCTTTACCTGCTGATGCCTCTGAGTCTGGCCCTGTGCTCCGTTCCTTCATCTAACAAATTCTGAATCTAGCTACTATCTCCTTCCAGGATTTCCTGTCCGGTTCCCTTCTCTGTAGACCGGACCCCTTGTGGGTCCTTGAGGAAGAAATGATGAGTCAGGTTCTGCTCTCGGAGTCTGTCATCAGCTTCCTTGAAAAGCATGTAGAAGGAGGGTTCATTTCGGCTCGTGTTCCCAGCCCATGGTGTGCTGGCTCTCTTTCTCTGGGTGTGAGATGAGGCAGAACATCACAGTGGGGAGGAAGGGGAGTATGGCTGGCAAAGCTGCTCACTTCATGGTGGCCAGGAAGGAGGGAGGGGAGAAGAGGGGAAATGGATGAGTCCAGAGCACACCCCAGTGACCTTCAACCTCTAATCAGGCCACACCCCCTAGTTCCCACCATTTCCTCACGCCATCATCTCATGACCCCTTTGCTGGGCTCAGGTGGTAGAGTGCTTGCCCAGAACGCACAAGGCCCTGGTTCAGTCCTCAGCACTGCACAGACAGGGCACGACGGTGCATACCTGCAGTCTAAGAACTCTGGAGGTGGAGGCAGGAGACTTAGGAGTTCAAGGTCATCCCTGGATACAAAGGGAGTTTGAGGCCAGCCTAGAATATATGAGATCGTGTCTTAAAAAAACCCCCAAAGACAGACAAACAAAAACCTATAACAGAGTCCCTGTATATGGAGCTGGTTCCCTGGTGTCCTCTGAGACACCAAGATGCCGCTCTCTCAGTCCCCGGAGTGTGACTCACAGGAAGGTGTGTGAACAAGGCCTAGTCACAGATCTGGTAGCCAGGGACAGAACAGGATGCATGGGGACAGGGAAAGCACTGCGGAGTGTTGGCATGTCAGGGACACCTGACAGGATGGACCTGCCTTCTAGAACCGGGAGAAGTACCTGATACCTTTCCTGTCCCTTCAAATCATGGACTTCCTGCTGTGCCTGCTCACACTGCTGGGTTGCTACATCGAGTTGCCAGCCTACCTGAAGCTCACCACCCGGCCCGTGAGTACCTGTGCGCATGACCTCCCCTGGGCAGGCTGACCAAGGCAGGGCCCTTTTCCTCCTTGATGTCCTTTAACAAGGCCCCTAATCCCTGCACACCACTCCCAGGCTCCTCCCTTTGCAGGCTGTACCTCATGCCTTAGGACCAAATGAGGGTGACATGGGGTTGGAACCTGGTGTGTAATGCTACCACAGGGCAACAGCCCCAGCCTCAGATGACAGTAATACGTCTCCAGGCCTTAGAGCCTGGTGAGATGGCTATTTACACTGGTCATGTGTGGGTTACCCTGGAGAGAAGGGGGTGGTGGTGCCCTTTCAGGATTCAACCTTAGTCTAAGTCCTCTTTTGGAATCAAACGAGATGGATGGATGGTTAAGACCAAGGAATGAAGGAATGGAGGAAAACTGTGATGGCCCTAGCCAGTCACAACACACACAGCTCTATCGTTCTTGCCTTTCACAAACCCCCAACTCCGGTCCCTGAAGGGCTGGGCTGCTGGAAGGTGGGAGGGCTGAGGAGTCAGAAAACCCCTGTTGTGGTCCCAGCTCTGCACACACCCTGATGTGAGCATCGCACGTCTCTTTCTCTAAGCACAGTTGATGAGGGGATGGCTGGTGGGTAGTCTCCCAAGGGAGGGCCACTCTGTGCCCTGCTCCTGGGGCTTCATGCTTCCTCTTGGTCCTCCTAAGAGTCCCTCGAAGGTCCCCTTGATGACCCTGCAGCTGCTCGACTTCTGCCTGAGTATTCTGACCCTGTGCAGCACCTACATGGAAGTGCCCACCTACCTTAACTTCAAGTCCATGAACCACATGGTGAGTCTCGGTGGAAGACCAGGCCACATGCTGGCTGTGCGGCCTGGGGCAAGGTGTCCCCCCCACCCCCGACTCCGGGGAGGGGTCATGGTCGGAGACTGAGTTTCCTGGGGGGACGACTCAGGTGTGAATGACATATTGGGGAAGCAACTGTCAGACAGAAACTTCTAGGGTGAAAGGAGGTCTGGCCACAGTGGGTCCTATAGCCTCCTGCCTTGGCAGCTACATTATAGGAATGATGCTCAGTATCCACTGCTGTCTAACTCACTGTCCCCAAGCATGGTGGCTTAAAATAGCACATGTTATGTCACGGTTCTGAGGACCAGGAACTTTGGGGTGGCTTGTTAGGTGGTTCAGTTGGTGGCAGCTAGCATGATCCTGGGCTGGAGTCAGGTGATCTGCTCCCCAGGGGTTCTTGCATCAACACTGATGCCTTACAGGTTCCTCACAGTGCAGACCTTAAGTAGGGCAGCCTGAGTGTCCTCAGGGCATGGCTGCTGGCTCCGCAGTGGAGGGATCGAGAAGGAGAAAGCGAGGCATCAATAGGGATCTCTTAGTTCTGGCATCAGGCTGGCTACCCCTGAAAGCTCACGTCTGCTCCCAACTGAGTCTAGCCCCCCTCCAAGAAAGAGGCCAGTGTTCCTTAGTTCAGAAGAAGGAGTATCAAAGAACATGTGGGGAGCCAGGTGTAGTGGTGTTTGCCTGTAATCCCAGCACTTGGGAGGCTGAGGCAGGAGGATTGCTGTGAGTCTGAGACCAGCCTGGGCTACATAGCAAGACTGTTTCCACAAACAAGACAGGCAGACAGAATGTGTGGGCATATCTGCTCCTTCCCTAGAGGTGGTGCCTCTCATACCTGGTGTCAAGCAAGTTGGTCCCAGCTGGAGCTACCCTGGTGGTGGGTGTGACACCTGCCAGGTGTCAGAGGACTAGGTGGCTCCTAGCAGCTAAAGCCACCTAATGAGGATGTGAGGTGGTTCCCAGCCTGGGAAGCACCAGCTGCACTCATTTCCCCTGGGGCTCCTGAGTTGGGAGCTGCCAAGGTGGAGTGTGTGTGTGTGTGTGTGTGTGTGTGTGTGTGTGTGTGTGTGTGTGTGTGTACCTGTGACCCTGACTGGTCGGGGGGACTGCAGTCCTGAGGGCTGAGGTCTTGATGAGGCTCTATATCATTGCAGAATTATCTCCCGAGCCAGGAGGGCATGCCCCACAGCCAGTTCGTCAACATGATGATCATCTTCTCAGTGGCCTTTGTCACTGTGCTCATCCTGAAGGTGAGTGTTCCCCTCCCCCCCCACATGGTTCTGTGAGCATGGTTAAGGCTGTGCAGTGGCTCAGGTTTCCCCATAATGGACTGTGAGGAGGCAGGATGAGGTGTGCATGTGGTCCCCTCCTTCTTCTCCCTAACCCTCCTGCCTCAGCTCCTCTGTCTTGGCTTGGAATCCTTGGGGACATTCTGCTTAGAGACTGTGGCTCTGTGAAGCCACGTGTACTCAGTTACCTGGGCCTAATATGTAGCTCTTCATGACACTGGCCCAGTGTGCTGTCCTAGGTTAGACCTCAGTCCTATGGACTGAGGCTACACACATTGTCCTGTGCTCTTAAAAAACCAACAGCGTATCAGAGACTTTTGTTTTGTTTTTGAGACAGGGTCCAGGCTGGCCTCAAACTTACTTACCATGTAGCCCAGGCTGACTTTGAACTCCTAATCCTCCTGCTTCCACTTTCCAAGTGCTGGGATCACTGGCGTGTGCCCTCATTCTTAGCTCAGAGGCAGTTTTGAAGAGGATTTCCCCATCACTGTCCTGTTTCAAGATGGGTGGAGCCCTTTGGATAGTGAGTTCTCCATCACTGAAATGGCTGAGTAGAGTGTGCCTGGCTGTGTCCAGGCAGGCTGCAGGGCAGATCAGAAGCCTGGAAATCCTTGCTGCATAGTGGCGGTGGGCATCAGGATGGGCAGTCTCTGGGGCATGCCAAGCTGGCATGTGAGAAAGCCCAAAGCCAGAATGGGAGGGGAGTCTGAGCAGCTGTTTGGGTGCTGTCTTCTGGGGTGAGCAAGTGGTAGCTCCCTGGGGCCATTGAACATCTATCCAGAGCCTCCCAGGCAAGAGCAGGAGGGTGGGCACAGCACAGTCTAAACAGGCTCTTTTCCAGGTCTACATGTTCAAGTGTGTATTGAGATGCTACAGATTCATAAAGTACATGAATTCGGTCGCAGAGAACAGCAGCTCCAAGATGTTCCTCAAGGTGAGCCTGGTGGAGGGTCAAATATCAGGGCTACCACTCTCTTGGTGTGCCACTTGGGGCCAGTTCCTTTCCCTCTCTGGGCCTCAGTATTTGTAAGAAGGTTGTTGGGCCAGAACAAATGAAAACAGCATCAGTCTGATGGTCTAAGATTCTATCCATCCACCCTTCTACCTACCAATCTATCATCCAGCCATCTACCCATCTACCAGTCCATCATCCAGCCATCCAACCATTATACATCATATGTTTATCCACCCATCAACCCATCCATCCATCCATCCATCCATCCATCCATCCATCGAACCATTGTCTAACCATCTATCCATCATCCATTCATCCATCTACCTGCCTAACCATTCATCATTCATCTACCCACTTACCCATCCATTCATCATCCATTCATCTACCTACCTATCCATCCGTCATCCAGCCATCAATCTACTTATCCACTCACCCATCCATTCATCATCCAGACATCTACCCACCTATCCACCCACCCACCCATCTATTCATTCATCCATCTATCCATCTTCTCATCCATCCATCTATCCATCTTCTCATCCATCCATCTATCCATCCATCCATCCATCCATCCATCCATCCATCCATCCATCCATCCATCCATCTTTCTACCTACCCACACACTTATCCATCTACCCATCTATCAAACTGTCATCCATTCCATATATCTGCTCATGCATCCAAACACCAATCTCACCATCAATCATTCATCTACCCACTACCCACTCATCCATCTACCCATCCACCCATTCACTCACCACTCACCATCCACCCAACCAACCAGCCTTCATTTTTTATCCATTATCTATCCACCTGCTATCCTTCCATCCTTCCTCCTTCCTTTACTGCCTCTTGTTCCTTTGGTCTTGTACCCAATCCTAGAGGGTAGAGGACATTGAGATGCCACCTCTCTCTTAGGTGTGCACAGTCTAGAGTGATCCCAGTTGCTGAGATGTGTTTACACCTTGGTATGAAACACAAGGACCTTGAACAATGAGCTGGCACACCAGTGCATTAGAGAATGCTTCCTGGAGGAGGTGACCTTTGGTAGGGGGACAGGAAAGAGAGTGCCTGGAAACAGCTGACTGTGAAGTGATGGAAAATTGCAGGTGCACTAAGTGTTGGGACCTCACTTTCTTTGAACAGTGGAAACTGCTTTAGTTAATACATTTTTGGTTGCAGGTAGCAGAGATATAACTCCTGTTGATTTAAGTCACAAAAGGAATTTGGTAGCCTGTAGAGCTTAAAAGTCCAGTATAGGTGTAGCTGAGTCCTGATCTTGGGGTTTGATCCCTATCTTTTGACTCTCCTCTCCTCAATCTTGGCTCCAATTTCAGGCAGACCTTCCTGATAGTAGCAAAATAGCTGCCAGACCCCAAACGCTGACATCCTACCCTTTCAGTCACCACCGCAGCAAGAGCAGTGTATCTGACTGGACCAGCTTGGGGCACTTGACTTTCCCGAGTCAGAGGACTATAGCCAGGGGGATAGTATTCAACTTTGAGGGACTCATCCCATGTGACATGTCTACCTCCTGGATGGGAGCTCGTTCTTTTGAGAGCGTTTGGATGGAGAATGTTCATCAAACCCCTGGGGTATGGAGGCCAAACGGGCTGAGGCAGGTGCATCCCCTGTGGGAATAGGAAGCATACCCAGGTCTCACAGGCATGCAAGCCTCTGCCATCATCATTTTGATGGATGTGTGTGTCAGCGGGGGAGGGTCCCCTGCACCCCAGGTTAGACTTGACGGTGCTCAGCTATCTCCTCTGTCTCTCCCAGGTGGCTCTGCCGTCCTATGAGGAAGCCTTGTCTCTACCCACTAAGAATCCAGAGGGGGACCCTGCACCACCGCCATACTCAGAAGTGTGACCCCACCAGGCCTCAACCCTTGGGCTGGGAGAGGTGGAGCTTCCTTCTCCTGCTTCTTCACTTTGGTGGCTGCTGTGACCTACTACAGGACAATCTGCTTGTGCACCTCCCTTACTGTCCTCTCCTCCTGGGGACCCCTCACTCACGACTGAGTCACCTCTGGGCTAAATGACCCTTTGAGTCTCAGTACACTCAGCCTAGCAGCTCATCTTGTCCCCATCAGCAATGACTTGTTTGGAGCACAGTCATGGCAAATTTGGCAGGGTGAGTTTGGTTAACAGCTACCAGCTTGATCTTTTTAGCCAGCCAGTCAACACTGCAGGGGCAGCAGGAAAAGAATTTGAGCAGACAACAGTTCCAGGTATCCATTTACATGCAGCTCTCAGGTTACAGGGAACTTCATGATCTTGGTGCCCATTTGCCAACCCCATACCCCCAAAGTATGCGTATAAAACAATTCCTTCAAACAGGTTGTTTAAACAGATAGCAGTTCAGCCAACTGTTGTCATTAGGATTTATGATAAAATCCAATAAAAAACTGGATTCAAACAGAAGGAAAAGAAAAAGAAGTGGAGTTCCTCCCACATTCCCTGTGGGCGGGCACCCAGCCTCTGCTTGAGTTCCCCTAGCAGCTGGAGGCTGGGGAATCCAACAAACAATCCAGCAGCTGCCCTGTCCGTTTTGCTGGGCGTGGGAAATAACGGTTGCTTCTGTTCTAAACAGTCCCTTCCCATGAGTCACTCTGATGGCAAGCTGTCCTCACCGTCAGTCAACTGCTGGCTCTGCTCCCCATGGCCACAGTGGTGAGGTCCCTGCAAGGGTCACCTTAGCCACAGGCAGGGTTAGAATCTGGTTATCATACCATCCCAACAGCTCGACTGATCCAGCCTGTTTTGACCGAGGCTCTGCTCAGGCGATGGCAGGCTTGGAGTCAGCTGCTCTGTGGGTAGCAGTCTATCAACTCGGCTGCCCAGTTGGGGCAGGCTAGCCCATGGCGGGTGAAAAGCCAGCTAGAGGCTTGTGTTCCATGATGGCAGGGGGGAGGGTAGGTCCATGCCCCTCTGCTGGCTTTCCCATCACTAGGGGTTGTGCTGAAGATTAATCCTATTGTTAGGGGTCTACACCCTGTCTGTGGTGCTGCAGGGCTGAGAGAGGGCTGAGAGAGGTTCCCACTGCACCTGTGTTATTGCTTGTGTGTGACTTGGAATAGGGGCCAATAAAGCAGCTGCAAGCTTTGCTCTGGCTCATGTGGTTCTTGACAGATGGTATAGGAACAGAGGACCTCTGGCCTCCAGCCTCCATTACCCCAGCACATGCGTACACAACACTTCTGCCCATCCCCTGGGCCCTGTCCAGCTTGTCAGTATCACTCCCTGCCCGAAGCTGTTTCTGACCACAGGTCACTGTGTGAACATCCTCACATCTCCCTGGTCCAGTGTGAACTCTGTTCACAAGGAGAGAGATGGCCTCCAGCCAGGGCCTGTTCTGGATGCTGGGAACTCACAGGCTAGGGCTGGGAGATGGATCCATAAACTGTGGTCATCACCCAGTGCCATGGGGGAAAGTCCATGACCTCAGAGTCCTGAGGATGAAGTTTCTTAGGGGATGTTTCACCAAATGGAGTGAAGAACAGGTTGTGCTAAGTAAAGGCTGGTCCAGGCCAAAGTTGCAGAATGTGCAGGGTCACCATGGTGTGGGAAGGGCTGGGCTCAGTGTTCTACCAGCTGAGAGGAGAGGAGGCAAGCATGCCCCTTTGCATGGCAGGACCCTTTGCTTGCTCACCTTGGCCAATCTCCTCCTGAAGAGCAACCATGGACGAAGATGAATGTGAAGCTTCAGTGAACCCAATTTACCCAGTGTTCCCAAATGTGGCCCTGATGGTTCTTAGGTCTCACCATAGAGGGAAAAGCCCAGGGAATTTGGGTTTCAGGTATGGCTGGATCCAAGACTGATTCTTTCTCTTTCAGTATCTCCTGCTTTCCCTGCTGGGGCTGCTGAGCAGTAAAGGGACTTCAGGAGATGCCAGGGTAGTTTGAGTCGGGATCTGTCACCAAGAGAGACCAAATGCCTGGCCTGGTGGCATGCTTGAGGACCGAGGCAAGAGGATCTCAAGTTATTTACGCTAGCCTGAGCTGCATAGTGATACCCTGTCTCAAAAAACCAAATGCTGGGGGCATAACTCAGTAAGAGAGTGCTTCCCAAGCATGTACAAGGTTCTGGGTTCAATCCCCAGCACTGTATAAAAACAAAATCAAAGGCTAAAGACCCTAGCCTTAGAAGCTGTCAGGGCTCCCTGGAGATGGAAGATTTCACTGTGTATTCTATTCGCTTTTTATCAGAATCCTCATGCAACAGATAACGTGTGACTCTAATACCCATGTAAAAGGAGCTTCAGAGAGGTCCAGAGACACCAAGTGACTTTCCTAAGGCCCCACAGCACTCGGGTTAGATGGAGACCTTTTATTTTCAGTCCCAAGTGAGGGTTGTTGGGATGGGCCGGGGCTTCAGCGTGTATGAGCTTGTGTCTTGTAAAGATCCATGTGAAGACCCCCTTACCATGACCCCAAGTTTTCCCAGCAAGTAGAGGATGGGGCACGATCAGAGGTCACTTTGAATCCTATCACCACGGGTCCAGTGGGCCAAACTGGATCCCAAGGACCAGGAGGTGTCTGGGTATACTTCTGCCTCCCCACTCCCTGCCCCCAGTGCTGGCCAGGAGTCTTGGTGCTGAGCTGTGTGGTGGGATTGTGCCCTGTGGTCAGGCAGTGGGGAGCGGGCAGCCTAGGGACAGGAAATAGCTGGGTTTGGGGAAGTCCGTGTGGCCAGCCAAGTCAAGCGAGCTGTGGTCGCCTGGGCAGCCTGTGTAGGGGCCTCTCAATGCTCTACTTGAGGCTCAGACAGGGGCTCTTTGATGGGGAATGGGGACCCCTGGGGGCTGCCTGAGTGGGAGGCCAGGAGGAAGCCAGTTGGGAGAGGGGCTGTTGCAGGGCGAGCAAGATGGGAGCTGCTGGAGTGCTCGGAATCATGCCGGGCCCTGGAGCAGGAGAGCAGAGGTTTCTTGGGGACTATGACAGTGGCAGAATGATCCCCCGATTGCCTGGGCCCTTCTGTGTTCCATCTCCATACGGAGGACGAGACACAGGCAGGCCTTGCCCATGATCCACAGGTGACTTCAGGCTGGTGCCCACTCTACCCTGGACCTCCAGGGTGACTATTGCCCAGCATCTACTATGTAAATCCAGGGGGTGGAGAAGTGTGTGTCCTCTATGGACATGTGGGTGGAATGTTAGGTGAGAGTGCCACCCAGGTAGATGGAGATGCCACATATTAGGGGGACATAGTGCTGGCTGCTGGCCTTCCTGCTTACCTCCCGCCTCATCTAGCACTTGGCTTCCAGCTGGGGCCCAAGACCATGTGACGTCACATCTGGCTCTTCATCCCACAGAGGCAATGTTCTAGCTGCTGGCATGGCAGGGTACCCATCACTGTTTTTTGTAGGTCCTGGATGTCAAACAGCTCTGCAAGTGACTGGGACTATGCCCTGTGACAGTAGACTAGCTGCCCCCTTTTCCTGGCCTCTGCTTGACTTTGGGGTGACTATGGATTCCATTCAATAGGACTGCTTTTGACAGCAATTCCAATTTGTAATAGAACTGAGGCTGGCAAGCATAGGGAATAGCTTGCCACCTGGGACTCCACTTGGTTTGGACTATGCACCCGATCCTCTTCTAAAACATGTACTTGGTAATCTAAGACCACACCTGTTGCACGAGTCCTGAATGTTTTTTTTTTTTTTTTTTTTTTAAGACAGGGTTTCTCTGTGTAGTTTTGGTGCCTGTCCTGGATCTTGCTCTGTAGACCAGGCTGGCCTCGAACTCAGAGAGATCTGGGTGGCTCTGCCTCCCAAGTGCTGGGATTAAAGGCATGCGCCACTACCACCTGGCCTAAATGGTCTTAAAAACCCGGAGCCAGATATCAGAGTGAAAGCTGAAAGATCCGAGAAACAGAGCAAGTCACAGCCACTACCTCTTACCTCACCAACTACTCAGCCTGACAGAGCCTGCAAGAATGTGAATTATGGTGTCTTCCTGCCTTATATTCCTTCCTCTGCCCTGCCATATCACTTCCTGTCTCAACTTTCCTAGTGCTGAGATTAAAGGTGTGTGATCCCAAGTGCTGGGATTAAAGGTGTGTGCCACCACTGCCTGTCTGTTTCTCTTTTAGACTGGATTAATCTCATGTAGCTTAGGGTGGCCTTGAATTCACAGAAATCCAGATGGATCTCTGCCTCTGCCTCCCAAGTGCTGGGATTAAAGGTGTGTGCCACCACTGCATGACCTCTAAGGCTAACTCTGTGGCTGGCTCTGCCCTCTGATCTTCAGGCAAGCTTTATTTCCTAGATTATAAACAATATATCACCACACATACCTGCATTGAGCTGCACATTCACCCAGCTCCAAAAGATAGAATATATTTCCTTCCACACAGTCATCAATGACTCCCCATTTTATATCCCAGCGAGATGGCTTAGCAGGTAGAGATGTTTGCCACCGAAGCTGACAACCTGAGTTTGATCCCAGGACCTACATGGTAGAAGGAGAAAACTGACTTCTGAAAGTTGTACTCTGACCTACACACACACACACACACACACACACACACACAAACACACACACACACATCCACCACCACCACCACCACCACCACCACCACCACCACCACCACCACCACCACCACCACCACCACCACCACCACCACCAACAACAACAAAAAACACCCACAGAAAAATACTTCCTTTTGTGGATAGTTTCTGTCCACATATATTCCTAGATACATCTGACACTGGACTGATGCAGACATGACTGGTTTCCGGTGCATGCTCAGTAAGACAAACTGCATCCTCTGGTAAAAGACCGTATTTGCCATCTTATGCTGAGTGTGATTGGGCATGCATATGATTAAAATCAAATGCACCACGGGGGAGGGACAAGCATGGTGGGAAAACGTTACAGAATCCAAACCTGTCAATCAACATGGAGAATCACTCTTGATAAGCTCCCTAGTAACCAGCTCATCTTTCCCTTGAAAGCCCAGAAAGGGCAGCCCTAACCAATAACCACGGCCCTTCAGTATTCTCTCACTGGGGCAGCCTGCAGCTCACTTGCAGCAAACCTACCTGTCCTGTCTCTTTGCTCTTGAATAAAGTTTCCTTGTTGCTTTGCAATCGCTGTGAGCCTTTATTTCTGTTCCTTGAAAGATGCCAAGAACCTGGAAACACTCAGTCCAGACACTGACCACAGGTGACAGAACCATTTTAAACATCAGAAGAGCAGGCTGAGAGCTTGGCCTGGGGCTCGCCATTCGCCTTTGGTGACAACAGAACCTCTGTGGAGTGGGAACCAGCAGCTGGGTAGGTCTCTGCAGCCACAGGCACATGTGCATCTCTGGCTGTCTGGGCTCCTGGGAACCAGTGCCCATAGCCAGGCCCTTCCGCAGGATCCTGGAGGATGTCTGCCTAGTGAGCTGTCAAGTATTTCCCAGCAGGCAAGAGTGGCCAGCACGAGGGAGCCACAGCTGGACAAGAACACCACACTGTCTGTGGGATAGGGCGGTGGCCACCCCAGGGGTCCACATGGTCCAGCAGAGCAGTCACCCCTGGCATCCTCTGGTCCACGTGCTACCTCTCCAGCAGGATGGGTTGTGCAGCCACTCTCGGATGTCCTGGTCTAGATGACCTTTGGATTTCTTCAGAGCCCAAGGTGTGAGGTATTACATCACTTAGCTGACCAGGAAGCCTGATTTTTTTTTTTTCATTTTTTTAAGACACAGTCTCACTTGCTTGCCCAGGCTTGTATCAAACTCTATTCAAGCAAGCCTCTTTTTCCAAGGCCATGACTACACGTGACTGCTAGTGCTTCTGATCTGAGCGTGACCTGGGCCCCCAGATACCTTTTCACCCAGAAGAATGGATTGGTTATTTTTCCAATTGCTGTGACAGAATAACCTGAAAAAAGCCATTTAAGGAGGAGATGGGGTGTTTGGGCTCATAGCTCGAGGCACGAAGCCGTGGTGGCAGGAGTTCGAGGTGGCTGGTTGTGTTGTGTCGGCCGTCAGGAAACAGAGATAAAATGCTAGTTCTCAGCTCCATTTCTCTGTTTTACTCAGTCCTGGACCCCAGCCCATGCGGCTGCTCACATTTAGGGTGAGTCTCACCACCTCAATTAACCTAATCAAGGTAAACCCTCAAGGCACGCTCAGAGCTAACCTAACCTAGAAGATCCCTCACAGGTTTGCCCCGAGGCCTGTCTCCTAGGTGACTCTAGATTCCCCTCAAGCTGACAATCAATGTTAGCTGTGACAGAGAGTGGTTGAGCCTGTTGCCACCTCCTATGTGTCCATGTTATACTCTGGGGCATCAGGAAGTCAGGTGACATGTGCTCCTTGTCTGAGACATATGCCCGGTGTCTGGGGACAGAACTTGGACTTAGCAGGCCACCACAATGAGCAGCGGTGGGTCAGGCCGTTGCAGGGACAAAGCCTGTGCCAAGCCATGGTGACCCTGGGCGAGCTTGTCACTGCCTCCTCATCTCCGCTGGCCGACACAAGAAGGTATTGAATAAGAAGCATCCATGCAGACCTCACTGTTCTTCCTTCTCACAGCCTGTGACAGGAACTTGAAGACCTCAGCTTTACAGAGGGCCAGGGGAGATGGAGTCTCTGGAAGTCACCACAGCTGGTACTCAATGGGACAGGGCATCAAGCCCAGCTCTATGCAATTCTCAAGTGTTTCCTTCTAGTCAGGATCCTGGCAAGTGTGGCCTGCCAGGCCATGGCATACGGTAAGATGGTTCTGGGTGATATGCAAATGAGGAAGCTAGATTTAATTAGTCTGAATTTATATGAATGGAGTAAACATACAAACCGCGCCTCAAACCAGCTATTTCACGGCTATTATTTCATTAGGAAGAGGGAGTTCTAAACTACGAGTTGGTTTAGAGTTAAAGAGGTTATATATGCTGGGAGGCAGCTCGCTGGGTAAAGTGCTTGACATGAGAGCATGGGGACCCGAGTTCAAATCCCCAGCACCCATATAGAAGTGGGGGCATAGTAGTGTGTGCGTGTAACCCATAACCCCAGGACTGGGAGTGAGTTGCAGAGACAGGTAGATTCCCTAGGGTTTGCTGTCTAAGCCAGTCTAGATGGATTGGTGAGCTCCAGGTTCACTGAGAGAGATCCTTGTGTCTTAGTCACTGTTCTGTTGCTGTGAAGAGACACCATGACCAAGGCAACTCGTATAAAGAAAACATTTAATTGGGGGCTGGCTTACGGGTTTCAGTTTTAGTCCATTATCATGGATGGGAGCATGATGCCACACAGGCACACAAGATGTTGAAGAAGCAGTTGAGAGTTACAGAGAGGGAGGGAGGGAGGGAGGGAGGGAGGGAGGGAGGGAGGGAGGGAGGGAGGGAGGGAGGGAGAGAGACTAGGGCTTGTTGTAGGCTTTTGAAACTTCAAAGCCCCCCCCTCCCACCAGGGACACATTTCCTCCAACAAGACCACACCTCCTAATCCTTCTAATACTTTCAAACAGTTTCACTCCCTGGTGACTAAGCATTCAAACAGATGAACCTATGGCAGACATTCTTATTCAAACCACCACACCCAGTCTCAAAATCTAAGGTGGACTGTGATAGAGGAAGGACACTTGATCCTGAATTCGATCTTTCATATAACACACACACACACACACACACACACACACACACACACACACACACACGAACACATGCGAGCACACACACGCAGATTAGGTAACTCTGAAGGTGGTGGCTCACACCTGTGAGCGCAGCACTTGGAAAGCTGAGGCAGGGGGATTGCTGTGAGTTGGAGGCCATCCTGCACTATAGGGTGAGACTCTGTCTCAGAAAAATTAGAAAAAAGTAATGAAGGTTTGTTTTGGGGTTGAGCAATACAGCCAGTGATGGGCAGTGGGTGCTGCAGAAGGGGCCAGGCTTCCTGGTCTGAGGCAGGAGGCAGATGACTGTTGGAGGGAAGTCCTTCGAGCACTGGAGAGGGAGTCCTGAGGCCTTACTTGGGCAGCGGCAAGCGCTCTCTCCCCTGAGCCACATTAGGCATCTTAGATTTCTGGGAGGCCGTGGGGGTGTGGAAATGGAGCTCACAGAGTTCCTGATTTTGAGGCCAGGGAGAATGTTTCACATTTTTGAAACACAAATATTTCTTTTTCTGCCCTCAATGTATATGCTGAACTTCCAGGTGCCCCCAGCTGTCGGCCCCATGGTGGAATGTGAAAGCCTCCCTTCTCTCCTGCATCATTCCTGAAAGCCTACCTGTGGCGTATTTTGGGACTCTTGTTAACTAGAGGAGCCGCACAGAGAAGGTGCCTGTGCTGCTCCGGGAGCACAGACCGGCCATTCAGAAGGGAGCTGAAAGGACGGCTTCATGCGCCCAGCTGGGCCCAGCAACAGGCTCTGTCCCCTGAGCCACAGGATGGTGCTGGCTCAAACTCTCCCTGTCCACCCTGCCAGGAGCCGGAGCATGCACCTTTCAATGAGGCCACCATCACAGTCGCCATTGCTGCTCCTCGTGTGACCTAGATAGGACCCCATTCATTACTACATAAGTTAACCAACTTCTTCATTTTCTTGTCACGGTCTCTGGGCCTTGGGGATGGGAAGGGGACTGAGACAGAAAGGACCCCCATGCCGGGGTGGCAAAGACAGCCACGCAGCACAGTTTGGGAGAAAGGGTATTTGCTTCAGTTTCTGGGGACTGTGCAGCCACTCTGGAGAAGAGAGACCCCCCCCCCCAAGCAGTGGAAGGGAGGTGTCAGCTACCCAGAGACCTCTGGGTTTGCAGAGGACTGAGAACTGGGGACAGATGAAACCAAATGGGAGAAGGTAAAGGGAGCGATTTTCTTTAACATAGACACACAGGGGGAAGATGTCTTGACTCTGCCTTTGAACCGGCTGGGTGGCTTCAGGCTAGTCATTGAATCTCTCTGGGCCTCAGCTTTGGCGTATGGAAAGTGGGCTGATAGACTGCCTGACAGGTGTGTGGGCACACACAAGAGAGTGACAGGTGTGATCATCATCACCGGTGTGAGGGATGACGCCATGGTCGCTGAAGCTGTAACTGTGGACTAGGTCAGCTATGCCTGGGGATCTTCCAAACCAGTCTGTACTCTTTCCCTTCCAGAGTGAAGGGCACAGTGCACAGTGAAGTGTAACAGTGGCAATCCCCTGCCTCATCTTCCTCTGCTGTCTTCTCATTGCCTCCTCATGTGATCCCACACGGCTGGCGTTGTTGTGAGGGTTACCAAAGATAGTTCAGATAATCCCTCAGCCTCTCTAGCTAGCTCTGGTAGACAGCTCTGGCACTATCCCTACTC
The DNA here is from genome assembly GCA_902168415.1 of Peromyscus melanophrys. NCBI lineage: Eukaryota > Metazoa > Chordata > Mammalia > Rodentia > Cricetidae > Peromyscus > Peromyscus melanophrys. The sequence goes on along the minus strand of CABHPR010127183.1, from coordinate 98 downwards.
CCAGAAGAGGGGTGAGGCACAGACTGGTGCAGCAAGCTGCCCGAGGTCGCGCCCACGGATGATCTGGCTCCCATACCTGCCATTAGCTACTATCCCCC
>CABHPR010127182.1:21345-49259 GCA_902168415.1 Peromyscus melanophrys | reverse complement strand
TAATAATAATAATAATAATAATAATAATAATAATAATAATGAATCTTGAAACCTAAAACTAGATCTACCTGAACTATTTGTCCTACTGCTGGCTACAGATCCAAAAGAAGTAAAATCAGCATATCAAAGGGATTTTTCCAGGTCTATGGTGCTTGTGGCAATGTCAGTAATGGCTAAGGTGTCTATAGCAAGTGAATAAAGAAAATCTAATGATGATTGATGATAGATGATGATGAAGTTGATGATGATGATGATGATGATGATGATGTTAGATAGGTAGATAGATAGGTAGGTAGATAGATAGATAGATAGATAGATAGATAGATAGATAGATAGATAGATAGGTAGATAATCACCACAATGAAGTATTTTTCAGCCCTAAAGAATGGAAGCATATTATCTGCAGCAAATTGCATGGAATGAGGGGACATTACACAAGTGAGATAAGCCAGTCACACAAAGACAAGTACTACATACTCATTCTCTCTCATGTTAAATAGTATTGACCTGAAAGAAGAGGAATTACTAAGGACAGAGAAAAAGGCATGTGATTAGGAGAGGGTAGAAAGAGTATACTTCATCAGTGCACCTTAAGCATGTATGGAAATACCATGCTGCACCCTATTAAGAGATATAATTGATGTCTTCACCAACGTATCAACATTAAGTTTAATGTCTGATGACATACTAGAAGATATCTGGTTTCCCCTTCCCAACAATTAGAGTCTATCAAGCTTTATGGACCATTTCTTGTCAGTAATTTGGAAAGATGTGTCTATTTCCTCTTTGAACATGTAATGTGGCCTGTGTTAACTGAAAAAAATACTGACTAGTTCATGATGAAACAGCACTCACACCTTCTGTGTACCCAGTGCACTTCACAGAGAGCAAACTTGGAATTTATCACTTAAGTGATAAGGCATGAAGCATCTTGGTGTATTTCTCATAAGCATTTGAGTGTTCACTAGACTCCTCATTTTGTACAGACAACATGAATTTTCCCTGTAACATTGATTTAGGACTGCTTCTATCTACATAAAAATGCCTTTTTTCTTGTGTAAAGATCTCACAGCCTCAGAGTAATAAGGCCATTTCTCTCCAGGAGGTAGAATGTGATGTGGCAAATGATTCTACTTTTCCAGAAATATGTAATGAAGTAGCTCCTGGCACTGAGCGTCCACAGCTCTGGAAGCCAAGTTAAATGAGGTGTGCTGTAAAGGAGTAGGCTTTTTATCTGCTAACAAACAAGTTTACAAACCCACTGCAGAGTCAGCATTTAACCATATGTAACTGAAGGTAATGCTTCTGTGTCTGCCTTCCAACATGTATGTATCATGACAGAGTTCATACAAGAACCGAGCAAATGTATAGCACTGCTCAGAGCTCCTGTGATCACCATTCTTATAGGTTTAACACTGATTCAGGGTAAATGATGAAAGCTCTGTTCCAACCAGTAGTTCTGCCCAAGCTCAAGAGCCAGACTTCATCTTCCTACTGGCGAATTTTGCGTCATTGGTCAGTATTGTTTAGTCTTCTCTCCTGTAAAATGCAGTCAGAAATACCTACCTCAAAGACTTAGAATGACTCTTTGAAACGAGTTTGTTTTGTTTTGTTTTGTTTTTCTAGTCTCTAGAAACCCAGCATTTCATACTTTTCTCTAAAACAAGCTTTATTTTATTTCACTGGACACTGGCCATTTTTCTTGATATTTTTAACCTGGTATTTTCTTATCCTTCTTTCAGGGCAAACACTGTATACTTGATGTATCGGGAAATGCTATTAAGCGGTTACAAGTCGCCCAGCTCTATCCCATCGCCATCTTCATAAAGCCCAAGTCTCTGGAACCTCTGATGTAAGTGGAGGACCAAAGTCCTCATGCAGCTCCCCGCTCCAAATACACAGCAATCAGCAGCAGTTTGTCACAGAGGCTTACAGGCGGGAAATGCCAGTGTTGATCATTAAGCATTTCCCCTTTTTAATATATGTATTTAAACTTTTTGAGTCAGTAGTTCTTTATCATCTTACAAGTTGCTTTAACCTTTACGATAGCTTCATTTGGTCTAAAAATTTTTTTTGGGTGGAGGGGGCAGTTATTTGAGTTTCTGGTTTTGGTTTTTGCAGATGACAGGTGATTCATTTTTATATTGTCTCTTAACTTTGAGAACAGTTTTATGCGTAAATCTTTAAATGTGGGCTTTTTGTTTTGTTTTGTTTTGTTTTGTTTTGATAGAGGGCACAAAGAACACTTCCTAATCTTTCCATTGACATTTTACATCACCCTTAGTAGAATTCTGACTCTATGTTAAAACATACAGACCATGGTTCTTAACAGCCTTCTCTGGCGCATGACTATGACTGTAACTATCCTTTAATATACCCATCTCTACATCTGTGCAAATATATCGGCATGGGAAATGCATGGTTCTGATTTTTTCTTTCAAAGCATTTCCAAAGGTCTTGTAAAATACTGCTCTTCAAAGAACAATAAATAAACTAGGCAGATAGTCATGATACAACAGAACACCCCTCTAGGCAACCCTACCTAGAACACCCCTCTAGGCAACCCTACCTAGAACACCCCTCTAGGCAACCCTACCTAGAACACCCCTCTAGGCAACCCTACATAGAACACCCCTCTAGGCAACCCTACATAGAACACCCCTCTAGGCAACCCTACATAGAACACCCCTCTAGGCAACCTAACATAACTGTGAAACTACTGTAGGGAATGGTAGCAGAGCAGAGAGGCCACAGCAGAGATGGGGAAAAGAGCCAACTCTTTGCGTTGCCAATGATCCTTCATATAACCCCAGCACAAATCGCCTAAGCTCCCTAAGATTAGATGTTTACCTATAAAGTAGACATTAACATGTACCTTGTAGAGAGAGGGCTGAATATGAGACGCTCATAGAGTCCTCGTCGCAGTAAGTACTCAGGAAATAGTAGTATTATTGCAAAAGATATGAGGTTACTTTTTATGGAGCATTAATTCAATCTTATCATTATCAAACACATAAGTAGATTCCAGGAGATTGCCAGATGACGTCAGTGCATCTGTTACAAGAGCCTAGCTCAAATGCTGCCTCCAGGCAGGCCTCAGGAGAATCTTGTTGGACTGAACCATACAGAACACACTGGGAAATAATACTTATGGAAAGATTATAAAAATAGAAGGTATTTATTCCCTGAGATGAAGGCCATTGTTTTCTGAGGGTAGCAGCTACCTGTCTGGTCTCCTCTGAGGATGAAGCTGCAAATTGAGCCACAGCAATTGGAATGGCAGCTGAGAGAATTAACACAACCTAAAATGTATAGTTGATCTCTAGGGAAATCACCAGAGTTATATCCTAAAAGAAGAGTATATCCCCAGAAGTAAAGGTAGAAAAAGGTTTTTGCCAAGGTAAGTAAATAAAATTAGGAGGCCAACGGGAAAACATTAACCACGACTACCACATAGAAAACTGTGCATTGGTGATAATAGAGTGCTCCTGTTGTTACTCCGACAGCACATGATAAACTTCTCCTGTGTCGGGTATTACATAAACTTAGCTAATGACCACAAATGCCATTAAGTAAAAGTGAACTATAAACTGTAGACAACCACACAAAGCTATGCAATATTAACATTAAGAGGAGAAAAGTAGTGCTCGCCTCCTGGGAACAGCATCGTAAAAGCTCATTTCAGAAATAGAAATTAGTCCACATCATAAACACACAGCAGGACTGATGACCATCCAGGGAAGTGAAGCCTAAGGGGCCAAGAGCCGTGGCACATTTAGTCCAGTGTGACTCTGGGAGACAGCCCACCTGGCACTCAGTGGAAGATCTACTCCCTTCCATAACTACCAGATGACTTATTTAGTTCTGCCTTAGGGCCCTGTCACAGGCACTTAGCACCAAGGAAAATTAAGCATGCCAAAGGCTAGATGCCACAATGAGGACGGTGTCTTTGGCATAATTTGCTGCGACCATATTCATGGATCTCCACTGCAGTGGTAATGGCACTCAGCCCTGTGCAATCTCATTACTAAAGAAAGGCTGGCTGTTTAAGGTTCACTCTTTCCTGGAGCTTTTACCTCAGGAGCAATGCTGTCAGGAATTGCCCATTCCCCGGGAAGGGGCAAAGCTCGGTCAGCTGGAACACAAGCATGGCAGCTGTCACAATGAGACAGGGACACACCATCAAACACATTACTTCTCACATGCATCATTCACAGAGCTTATTAGCAAGCACACAGCTGCCTCTTTGGAGGAACATAAATTCAAGGGCACGTATGAAAGAGATGTTTTCCTAATGTGCTGCCTCCTGACTTCTGTACCTGCCCCATAGCAAAGCGAAGCTTTCCTGTGCCCATGTAGCCTACCACCACCAATGGTCTTTTATGGCTTTAGATTCATGATGCATTGTGTTTATCTCTACTTGTATCTATGCATAAATATGTTTATTTGTCTCACTTATCATTTATTCCTTCACTCACTCGTTCAACAAGTGTTGAGTCAACGTAATGAATAAGCCACAGGTTCCTCCCTCAAAGAACTTGAAGCTTAGGCATGAACCCTGAGGAATAGGTTGAGACTATTTATAGCAACAAAGGTTCAGGAAATACCTACTTTGGACTTCAGCTCTCAGTGGCATCCAAACCCATGTCCAACCTCTGTCTTCACATAACCATGTTTCAGAGGATACCAAGCTTTGGTATAACATGACATCTGCCAGACTATGGTTGTAAGAAGCAGCTCAAGTTCTCACTCCTGGTTACTTTACAGACAACCTTAGGGGTGTCCCCTCACTACTTCAATCTCTTTGCAATGGAAAAAGGATTGACTAAGCCCAAGCATTCCAAACCTGGATCTCTGGCCCCTAAGTGGCATGCAAAGCCTAGATGCTTTCAGAAATGTACCTGAGCAGTCAATCAAAATGTCTATTCATTTGGTTGAACCTTTACTTTCAATGCCTAGAGACCCTGAGAAGATAAAACTAATACTGGTTAGGAATTAATAAATTCATTGTAGAGAGAATTAGAAGAATATCCTTTCTCCTCCCACCTAGGTAGCACTTAAGTTATCATGTGTTCAAACAACATATCTACATGGTTAATGATAAATCAAAGACATAGAAAAAGTCTTAATAATTCCTTTATAGCCATCTTCCTATCTGAAAAAAAATCAAGCAGGCATCAGAGTTTCTTTTTTGGTGTTGCCTTTTAAATGTATTATAATTTATAAATAGTAATTGTATGTGTTGATGGGATATGGTATAATAGTTTGATTCATAAATACAAAATATAATGGTCAATTCAGACTCCTCAAGCATTTATCACTTGAGTCTATACTTGAGATCATTCCAAATCCCTATTAGCTGCTTTGAAATAGTCAATTAATCTCTGTCAATAAACATTAGAGACTATTCCTTCTATCTGACTGTACCCTACACCTACTATGTTAGAGATCCTTCTATACCAAGCTCCTCCATCCATACCAAAGCTCCTCCATCCTAGCTCACCATTTGCCTAGATTGCTTGATTACAGTCTTATTTGAAAATATTGTGGCCCCAGCACTTCTCAGTTATTCTGTGTCTACTGAAGTGTCCACCTTCAGCAGACACTTCTGCTGTCATCTGGTCATAAGAATAGGAAGTTTAGAGTTCTAGTCACTACAGGCATGCCTCAACATTGGTAGAAGTTGAGTAGTTAAAGCTGTCGAATATCTCAAGGGTCTGCTTTACTTAGCATAACACTCCAGTAGCTCTTTGTGGTTTTGCTCACCAGATTTGCGTGGAGGGTAAAGAGCAGACCTCAAGAGGGATGAAGGCAAGAAACTAAATCTTTTGTAAGGTTAGGACCTGAGAACAAACAAATCTAGTTCTCTTGGGTATAGTGCTGCCTAACAAACCCAGGTGCAAAGAGAAACTATTCTCTTTCCTCCCTCTGCCACTTCTGGAAAACTGTCTTTAATTCTGGGTCTTACATATATTTTAGAGATGTGGAAATTTACTCAAAGTCAGACAAAGGAAGTTTAGGTTCAGAAATACAACAAAGAAGTAGTTGAAGGACAGTCTGTTCTGATGAAGCGAAACCTCAAGTGACACACAAGCACTTCATGTAAATACTCTAAGACCTGACAGAGAGGAAGTTTAGTCTCACTTTAGGGACTACAGGGACCAAACAGACCAAACCAGGGACCACAGATCACAAGGAGGCAGGTTCTGCTTCAATCCAATATAGTACATGATGCCTGTCCTCCAAGAGAGTGAACGCCCTGGCAAGGAGCCCTCATCAGCTAAAATGATTCCACCAATAATGAGTCCTCAATGAAGCCTCAACAACTACTAAGATTAAACTATGCCTCCTGTGGGGTTCTTTTTTTGCTGTGCATTTTAAAATTTGGGGGATTTGGTATATTCTCTTTGTGTCCTAACATCAAACCCTCATTCTCTCAGGGAGATGAACAAGCGTCTAACAGAGGAGCAAGCCAAGAAAACCTACGACCGGGCAATTAAGCTAGAACAAGAATTTGGAGAATATTTTACAGGTAAGTTTCCTTGGCCCTGGTACTACAAGAAAAGAAGACAAATTGCCTGCTGTTGTACTTAGAATGGGTTCCATGCTGCTAAATCTAGGCCCCAAAAATCTTCCAGTTGAGATTGCCTAGTGGTTTTTCTTATGGTGTCTGCCTTGCCCATTTGGTTTTGGGCTCTGGATTCTCTCTTCTCTGAGTTAGCTCTTAGCTCACTCCCAGTTCTCCACTGGCCCTAAACCACAAATGGCAGATGTCCCTGAGCTATCTCCTGCTATTAAGGAGATCCTAGGCATGATACCTCACGAAACTATCTCCCTGATAGATTCGGAAAACTTGAAAGGCTCAACATGGGCAGCAATCTCTGCCTTGAAGACCTCTAGAACTATCTCCTCAGTCAGCAACATGAGAACACACTTGGAGATGTTTCCATTAATGCCATTTCAAGTCCACTAATAGACTTTGATTTTTTAAATATGCCTTTGGCAACACGCTTTTGGGGGGATAGAATATAAATTTCTTATGGATGTCCTGAATTCTCTCTGCTTCCCTGTACACATGAAACACTGATTAAACCCAGAGAGAAACCAGCATTGGTGGAATTTATCTTGCAGCTGATTCTCAATGGTTTATAAACAAGATACTGAGTCTGAGACGTAGCTCAGTAGTAGAGTGTTTAACTGACTTGTACAAGGATCCGAGTTTGACCCCTCCAAATACACCCTCCAAAATAACATGAAATCTAACAACTTCCCTTAGGAATTAATGGCATGAAATGAAATGGATTTTGTTGCAGTTGTTTTGAATCATGTTCAGAATACCAAAGGTGCCAATAGCAAGGCAGTATGCAACTATTTTTCCTAAAGTTAGTGTTAAGGTTTCTCTCAGTAATGTGAGTGATACATCAGTCTGAAAGAGCATCCAGGTGGGAAAAATCAAAGGGCTGCAGAATGGCTCAGCAGTTAAGAACACTTACAGCTCTTCCAGAGGACCTAAGTTCAGTTCCCAGGTGGGAAAATTAAGTCAAAACAACAACTATTTGACTCATAGTTTGCACTTGTGGGTAGATTACCACTCATATGATCTGAAGATTGTTTCTGAATCACAAAGATGTAAACCTTATTTCGTAATAGCTTGTCTTGAAGCCTTGGTGGCAGATGGATAGTGCTGATGTTTTGGAGACCTAACTCCAACATAGTATTTATTCAAAAGAAATAACAAAATGTGCTTAGATCTATGCTGAGAACTGAGCATTTTAGTAATTTACAGTTTAGCGATTTATGTTTCCTCTTATTTATGTTCCTTATCAGGTATTCATAGTATAAATAGTTCTGTGAGGTAAAAAATCCTAATTTACCAAATAACAGTGTTTCTCAGTAGAAGTTTTGGAATTGAGAAGGTTAACTTAACTTTTCCTTCAAAACTCTTATTATCTCCATATCTACAAGACCTGAATTTCTGCCTGAACTAGAGTGAAGGATAGACACTCTATGGCCAAACAGAGAGCTGTCAGTCTGAAACTGCAGTGTGTTCTGCTCCAGCACCTGGCTCAGAGTAGGCATCCATGAAACGAACAAGTGATTGATTGCTAGAACTGGGAACACAGAAAGTACTAAGCTGGGGACACATTGATTCCTGACCCAGGGCATGGAGAGAATGCTCCTTTTAAGCATCACTGACATGACTGCACTTGTGTGACCATTCTTTCTTACTTTTCTTACTCACTGGAAGGGGACATTAAGCTTCCTGATGAGTTATCTGTCACTGATTTGAGCTTCTGTTGGGTGAGATATCATTGTCCTTCCCCCAAAGGAATGCCTCCTAATTCTGGGTGTTTTTGTCTTTGAAACAGCTATTGTTCAAGGAGACACTTTAGAAGATATATATAACCAATGCAAGCTTGTTATTGAAGAGCAGTCTGGGCCTTTCATCTGGATTCCCTCAAAGGAAAAGTTATAAATTAGCTACTGCACCTCTGACAACGACAGAAGAGCATTTAGAAGAACAAAATATATATAATATAATACTTGGAGGCTTTTATGTTTTTGTTGCATTTATGTTTTTGCAGTCAATGTGAATCCTTATGAATGTACAACACAAACTGTGTGAAGCCATGAAGGAGACAGAGGGGCCAAAGGGTGGGACGGAAAAGACATTGCAGTATGCAGGAAGGCTTTGGTTTGCTCAAAGTACCAGGTGTAGGGATGAACCTCTGATGAGCTCTCTGCCCTAGAGATGGGCAGCCTTCTCACCCCAGCAGATGTCCAGAGCTGATTTAGCTGCTGAGCTCTCTGTGTTTTTTGCTTTAAGAAAAGTTGCCAGCACTCAGACCTCACCAACCTTTCCCTTACCCACCTCTGTAATTGGTACACTTGGAATTTTATAACTATGCACATCCTTTGATTTCTTAACAAGCAAAGGAAATAAGGAAACCAGAATAGAGTCACTTTGGAGACGACATACTATCAGGGGAGGATGATTGCTTAGTTTCCTTGGCTGGCATGTGCAAAGACAAGTGTGCCGTAAAATCGATGACTTGTGTGGACGACTAACCTTATTGAGGAAGGGATTCCACCTGGACTAGCTTTATGATTGTCGATTGTCTATTTTGCCATTTATAAACTGAAAGAAGGCACTAAAGATGAGAATAATTTATACAATAAAATATATTAAATGTATAGAAATGAATTTCTATAGGTTAAAAGTTTTGTGAACTATTTTGTAAAGACTAAAATACCATTGAAAGACTAAATGTACGCACTCTCAGCAGACGATCAAATTCAAGAATCTGAGGTTGCACTCCCTTTTGTTGCTGATGATCCATTCAGAGCATATGAGTTCCCTCCAGGTCTGACAAAGACTTCCCCTTCACTCACCTCCCTCCTCGCCCATGCGCACTAGTACACTAGCGATACACTCTTATGGAACACATACCTTAATAAGTTACCTTCATGGATATTTTTGGAAGAGATTTTTTGTTACTTTTTTTTTAAGCCGATTGCTGTTCAGAGACAAACTCATGCAAATCATCAAAAGGGAACGATTGCTTTCCTCCAGTTAAATAGCCTGAGCCAACCATGGAGATAGACAAATTCAGCTTTGTTCCTAGTCACTTGCATACAGTTCAAGAACCATTCAGTATTCTGGCAAACCATAAGTCATTAAGATTATCTTTTCTTTGTTTCACAGAGCAACTGAGTGTTTTGTAACAGCCCAGGTTGGCATTACAGGGGGAGATCTGTCCTAAGATGCACTATTTCTCTGAGGAAGAGAAAAAAGAGAAGTTATCTAGTTGGGAGTGATGAGGGATGCACTTTTCTTGGTTCAGAATATAGGGTAAAGAGAACCACAAAGCAAGGATGATTATGACTTTGAGCTCAACCAATTGAACTGCCTTCCTTAGGGCTGCACCTGGACCAAGTTCATTTTTCTAACAATTATAATAATGATTATTTATTATTCGGGAGGGGGGAAAAAACCCTCCCGAAGCCTATACGCTGAAACGTAAGAGTTAGCTTCCCACTTTAGCGCTGATGGTGACATCAGCACTTGTTTTGCCCAAGGTGTTCAGAGAGAGACTTTTTAGTGTTATTAATAACTACTCATATCTGGGTTCTATGCATGCCCAGACTAAGCCCCATCGCCTTATTTCTGGGGTACATCAAGACCTGGCAGGGATTCTGCCACACTGTGCAGCCAACCAGCATGTAAGCTGGAGTACAAGAACAAAAGACAGAACCATCAGAGTGATGGGGCTTCTCAGTTAGAACATCGGGGCTTAAAACCGAGAGTCTCTTTCCAAAATCAAGGGTCGTTTATACCATCGTCTGCCTAGCTGCAGTCACCAAAACAAACATTAAAATGCAAAAGTATGCATCTACCTATAGTTTTGAGGCTGCCTTTGCCAATGGAAGGGGTAGTAAGCAGCCATGCATTTTTCCCCCTCATATGAAAATTCAGTTTTCCAGAGATAGCCTTAGAGGGCTCAAAACATTAAAAGACGTGTCCATGTTTGCAACTCACCAGTTTCAGGTCAAGGCCAACTCCCATCAATATTGCTCTCAGAAGTTTTCTGCCACTAGAATGCCATTCCTGATCCCAGCTCTCTTTACAGGCCGCCATGATAACTTCTTTGGTTTCTCCACTGAGCATGCAACCATTTACCTTAGAGGACTGTCATTAATGAGTAGCTGTTTTCTCCAGTTGTGTGATGTGCTTTCCATTGGATAGTATTGCTGTGGCTGAGTACAATCAAATTGAACCACAAACCATTGGTTTTGTAGTAATATGATTATTTATTTTCCCAGTGTAGATGCTTCCAGATTAGCATTAGCACTGATTTTTTATGTAGATTTATATAAATATATATACATATATATTTGCTCGAAGAATCACCAAGCACATTGGTGAGAGGGTCTTTTCCTGTAGAAGTCACACATCCATTCTGTTGTGTTGTCTTGCACTTCCCAATGTTGAGGTCTCTATGGCTCCAAAGAACTGGTGTATTTTGCAGCAAATCCGACGACAACATATATGGAAATGGCATGAAAGTCACCCAGATCACATCTGGTGCAAATGCACCTGGAGCCTTGGGCCAGACTGGTGCTAACACCGCAAACTTTGTCCGGAGCTCTCTCCAATCTGAAGGCTCATGGGGGGGAGGGGGTGTGCACAGTGTCACCTTCACATGCTGGGCCCTTTCGGAAAAGTGCCAGATCGTGTCACTGGTGCTATTTTTCATGCTCTGGTACAATGTGTAGCACCATGGGGGGCTCAGCTTTACCAAAACCGAAATCTCACCTTTCAGCCAATTATTGCTGAGGCATTTGCTTATTGCTCTTTTCCATGAGATTGATGGCCTATTTATTCTTTGAAGGCCTTTTCTCCCAGACCCAAATTCAGGGGTTGGCTCTATCCACTTGGCAAGGCCATCTAGATGAAGCTGCACTCGGGTGCCTCTGTGAGCTGTCTTAGATCCTACTGCCAGCCCTTCAGGACTGAGCCAAGGAGTGCTCTGTACACCTCTGGCTCTCACTTATTTCTTCCCCTCCTTTTTTCTACCACTTCCATTCTCTCATCGGCTGTCATTTTGACCCTCTTCTCTTATCCTCCCTGGGTCATGGACCTTGCCCTTCCTCCCTCCTCTTTCTTTCTCTGTCCATCTCTCCTTTACCAACATCTCCTGTTTCCCTCCTTATTCCTTCCTCCCAAACTTACCTGCCCTCTCCTCTCCTCACATAGCTCTGATCATCGCCACACCCTACTCCTTAGTTTTCCTGTCCTATAAAGGGCTCATGGCTGATTCAGACAGCAAGTCCACACAATGGACTAACGACACAAATACTTGGGGTCACCATTTTACTTACTCAGCCCAGAAAGCAAAGCTGAGTGTGAGGCCCTGACCTGGAGCCAGCCTGCACCACTGCCCTGGCAGTGCTGATGCAAGAGCTGTGGGCCCCTGGCACCTGGAAGCCTCTGCCTGGACCTGTCTCCAGGAACTCCCTCCCAGCCCCACCCAGGCTGAGGATGCTTTCTTTTAACAGAGGCAAACTCTGGCCCCAACAACTATTGTAACAAACCTCACTGAAGCCATGACACCGCCCTGGTTTGGAGAGAGAGATTCCCCCTACTTTCTTTTTCCCACCTCCATGTGAAGCCCCCCTCTGCTTTTCAGCTGGTGATTGCTCTGGTGAGATTGGATGGACTTGCTAGTGAAAGGACATCTTTCCTGTCTTGGTCCTGCCTAAAATTTCTACAAAATGCATTTAAGCCCAGGACTAAGGCTAGTTCCTAAATTGATTACACTAATGAGTCACTCCTGGGGAGGCATCAGCTCCCTTAAAGCATGTGGAGTATCTCCTGTGACAACAGATTTTCCAGGACACTCCATAGAGAATTCTGTGGCTCTGCATTAATTAAGTGTACGGTGTAGATGGTATGCATACCATGTATACACATTAAATGAGGTATAAGTCAACGTGGTTGGAAACACATACACACTTCAGTCTGTAAATATCCTTCCTCACTGAAACCTGTGCTTCAGAAATCATTTCTCTTACAGCTGTGCAGTTTCTTGTAGCAGCTGAAGACAAGCTAAGACAGGCCGAAAATTTAGACAAAGATCAGCTAAAAGAGTGCAGTGTCTCCCTCGCAGCTCATGTGGACAGACAACCAAATGGCAAGGTTGATTCCCGATGGGATGGAAAACTTTTCTTCTTTTCAAATTTGTGTTTCCTAAGTGTATCTTAACTTCTGAGTGCACCAGGTTGTACCCATTAGATCCTTTTACTATGACAATTCTGTGCTTCTCTCTGACAGGATGTTTCTCCATCGAGCTGTAACGCAGGATGGGAGGGGAGGGAGGGAGGGGGAAATTACTCCTTGCCTGGCTGGAGTTTACAGAGAATCTGCACAGCTTACACTCCTGTTAAGTGTAAATATTCAACACTTCCATTCCATTTGTGTAAAAAAATAAAGCACACACGATTATAAAATCAAGATGTATATTTCATACTCCGTGTGTCATGAGTATTTATTGCGTTTCCACATGTCAGTGGTGGCCCCATTGTAAAACTGCTTGATAGAGTGTTTATAAACGTCGTGGTTTTCTTATATAAATATTAAAACATTTCCTACTTTATAGCAAAATTATATTCTCCCAAAGCATAGTTTGTGTTATTTCATAAGAGACTCACTCATTTCTATTTTTACCAAATATGTCTGATTTCAGAGCTCAAATGCAGTTAGAGTATATTTGCACTGAAAAATATTGGCACTACTGAGAGGAACTGAATGGGCTGCATTTGCATATTTTTAAATATTTGATTATCATCTTGCCTGATTCTAATCAGAATATTTTTCAAGAATGAATAATGTATTAAAAGTTAGGCTTTCTAGGACATACCTTTATATGAAGAAAAAAATTTCCAATATCAGAAAATGTTAAGAATGAGGGTTTTTTTTTCCTTTGTCTAATGCTTAAGGCACAAAGAAAGACCCTATTTGAAGACACAATGTCATTATCTATACATCCTGGGGCCATAAAATATACCAGCACCAAAGATCTGAGCACATAAAAAATGTCATGTGAAGGAACCTAGTTCTGCCAGTCCTGAATTCTCTAGTTTAAATGTACTCTGCCATCTTGACATTTAGGTAACACAGGTGTTGGAGTTGAAGGCCCAAAACAAACTCCTCCCATGGAAGGGGTGAAAATGTTTCTGTCAATGCAATCACTCTCGAGTATGACATGGAATACATTATCACATCATTGGAACACCAATTCCGAATCCAGCTCAGTTGATCATAGCATCCTGGCCATCACTGTGAGGCAACAAGAATGATGAATGATGCTGTCCTGAGCACTTAGTGGTAAACAGCTTCTCAGTTTAACACACTGAGGCTGCAAGACCAGTGCAGCCCAAACCTGCAGTTGCAGTAATTTAATCATTGTTAATATTCATTCAGCCTTGTCTGCTTTAATATTAATGTTATTCTTCACAAAAGCCAGATTAGTTTCAATAGAAAGTGTCTATTCAGAAGAAAAAGGCCGAAGGAGGCTCTGACTTTTGTGTCCTCTTTCATTTTTTATGTCATGATCACTCTAGAAGTCTCAAAAGCTAGAATTGAGCTGAACATCTCTGAACCTAAATGGGTCTAGCTAAGAATCTGACTTGTGTGTTAACAGGTCCCCACAGACCAGCCATCCAGTGATAGAACATAAATGACCAAGGCACAAAACCAAGGAAGCCTTATCGAGGGAGATATCTCCTTTCTTGATACAACCAGACAGTCTCCAAAGGGAAGGATATTTTCCACAGGTCAGAAAAGATGGGACTTGATAGTATCAATGCCACCCTGCAACTCCCCTCTCTTAGGGGCATCTCAGAAGGTAGCATTGCTATCATTAAACTGACCTCTCCTCTCCCATCAAACCTTACAACTTATGTCAAAACTAGGCTCTGTCCCTAATTCCCCTTAGCATAGTTAAGACAAAGTTAGAATAATTTAGTGAATTTTGCTAAATCTTTGGAACAACAAGAAAAATAAGTGACAATTTGAACTATGATATGAGCTTAGTGCCCATGCCCAGGGGTTCTCCCCAACATAGCTACAGCAGAATCACCCCTCTGTGTCCATAGCTGACCCGGCAGCAGACGTATCAGGTGAGCTGTCTGTAATATCCATCCCTTTTGCTCCCACATACTCATTGCAAATAGAAGCAACTCACTGTGATTAGCTGTGATTGCTTTTTCACAGTAACCTTTAATGGACAAATGATCTGGAGCATATCTCAATACTCAAGGTCAAGTTGGGTACCAGTTCCCTCCTACCTTTACAGCCAAGACCTATCTTCCCAGTTCTGGTTGTATGTTTGGATAATTGATCAGTTGATAAACTTCTGTTCTTGAAGGCATGTTTGTATATGCTGCACAGTAAAAATCTAATCTTATCAGGGGTTAAACACAAACAGGATTTCCTCTAGCATAGAAATCTACATCCATCTGAAAGGAGAGAGAAGGGAAAAAGTATTTTTATTTTCAAGGAGGTAGTTTAAATTCCTTGTGGTCCCCAAAAGCAAACAATAATAAAAACGTCCTTAGTGTGGAATTAGAGTTTCAGGAAGAGGGAGTTATTGATTCCATGAAAATATGAAACCAGCTTTATTATCTCTATACTCCACAGAATTTTAGGTAGTCAGAATTCAAACCACAAACTATTAAAGACAAAGACCATGGGCCTGACATCAGATTTGAAAGTAATTTAGGTAAGATTATAAGAAGATACTGCCTTGGAAATCCCAGTGGAGAGAGCGCTCCAAGCTAGAAGTTAAAACTATTAAAACTTTCCAGTGAATGGGCATGGCGGCAAGCATAATCTGTGGACAGGTTACAAGACTATTAAAGACACAGGTGTAGGTCATGAAAAGCAAACAATCTAATCAGGAGTATGAGGTTGTAAAAAAGTATGTCATGGGTAAAAGTGAAGTCAGTTGACACATTAAGAATTGGAGTATTGCCGGGCGGTGGTGGCGGCGCACGCCTTTAATCCCAGCACTCGGGAGGCAGAGGCAGGCGGATCTCTGTGAGTTCGAGGCCAGCCTGGTCTCCAAACTGAGTTCCAGGAAAGGCGCAAAGCTACACAGAGAAACCCTGTCTCGGGGCAAAAAAAAAAAAAAAAAGATTTGGAGTATTAAGGCTGGGGGTGGCGATGCATATCCTTTAATCTCGGTACTCCAGAAGCAGAGGCAGGCGGATCTTTATGAGTTTGAGACCAACCGGATCAATAGAGAGCATTCCAGGCTAGTCAGAGCTACATAGTGAACCCTGTCTCAAAAATTAAAAAAAAAAAAAAATCAATTGAGTATTCAGGCCAACATTTTATTCAAAGGCTAGCTAGCACTTGCATAAATAAAATTTTCCAAGTAGGGCCACCTAGGTGGCTCGGTGGGTAAAGATGCTTGCCACACAAGCCTAGCTACCTAGTTCTAGCTCTGGAACCCACCTGAAGGCAGAGGGAGAGAACAGACTCCTGCAAGTTGCCCTCTGACCTCTACAAATGCACCGGGGCTCTTATACGTGTGCGCTCGCGTGCACACACGCACACACACACACACAAACACACACACACAAACACACACATCATGCAATTATACACACGATGATAATAAATTCAAACTTACAAAAAAGTAACATTTCCAAAGGAAAGAATTTCCAAAGAAGCTGAAGTGTTTAGTTATTTATCATTATCACTCCTTATACTTTTGGTCAAATAATAAACATTTGCCTACAACCAGATCTATTTACACGCCTCTGTAAAATGTAAAACAAAATACACAGAGTAGTCTGTCTTCTCAAGGAATATAATTCCCATCAAAGAGATGTAAAAGAAAAAAATCATTGTAACGTAGAAACTCTGAAACAAATTGGTGAGCACACAAAAACCCTGAAAGGGTGACGTTGACATCTGGAAACAACTCACTCACCTGCTAACAGTTTACTCCATTGCTCACACATGTGAGGAACCTTGTCTCTATAGAAAAACGAATTTCTCTCTCTCTCTCTCTCTCTCTCTCTCTCTCTCTCTCTCTCTCTCTCTCTCTCTCTCTCTCTTCCTCTCTTTCCATTTTTTTAAGATAGACTCTTGTGATGCAGCCCTGGCTGACTCGATATTTATTATATAACTGTCCTGGCTGGCAGCAAGCTCATAAGCAAGAGTCCTGCCTCAGCCTCCTATGTTCTAGGATTACATGTGTATGTCACTTTGTCAAGCTTTAAACTGAGTCTCTTCCCTTATATTCCTGAGTCTGCCAATCCTGTGCATCTCATCCCCATTCAATTTTATTGCTCACCTCACTGGACTATGTATATTTTGGTTTGGTTTGGTTGGGTTAGGTTGGGTTTGATTTGGTTTAGTATGGTATGGTTTGGTTCAGTCCTGCAGCTTCAGATCCAGTGGCAATCATAGCTACAGATTAAGTACAGCCCATGGGAATATGTTGATTTAAATGAGATGACCCTCAAAGTCTTAGACCTTTGAATACTTAGTCCCTAGTTGGTGGTGCTGTTTGGAGAGGCTTAGGAGGTGTGGCCTTATTTGAAGAAGTATGTCACTGGGGGCAGACTTTGAGAGTTTAAAGACTCAAGCCATTGTTTGTTCATTCTCTCTACTTTGTGCTTGCAGTTTAAGGTGTGAGCTCTCAGCTTCCTGCCCCTACCATCATACTTTCACTGCATCATCATAGACTCTAACCCTCTAAAAACATAAGCCCAAATGAACTCTTCTATAAGTTGCCTTGGTCACAGTGTTTCAACACAGCAACAAAAAAAAACTAATAACACTTGCCCAGTGAGACGTAGGGGAAAATGTCTTCTTCTACCATCAGAAATGGGTCCCTGCAACTGCTGGCCAAAAAGTCTTGGCTTCAACCATGTATGTATATCAGGAGATTGCCACAAACCAGAAAAGCTGCCACCAGTGTCCCAACCTTGGCTACCATCTGTGTTTAGTCTGGGAACTAGGAAAAGGCTCATCCCCAACACAGCCTTGAAGTTCTGTCTATGGAGTGCTTAAAAAACTTGATTCCGCCGGGCGGTGGTGGCAAACACCTTTAATCCCAGCACTTGAGAGGCAGAGCCAGGCGGATCTCTGTGAGTTCGAGGCCAGCCTGGGCTACCAAGTGAGTTCCAGGAAAGGCGCAAAGCTACACGGAGAAACCCTGTCTTGAAAAAACCAAAAAAAAAAAAAAAAAAAAAAAAAAAAAACCACCTTGATCCTTTGGATCAAAAGAAGATCTTATCTATGATCCTCATCTCCAGGATCATGCCAACCAATGCTACATGCCTCAGTTCTACAACTATTTGTGATCCAGTGAATCAGAGACATTGCTTCCACATCATTCAGCTCCAAGATGACAAATAGCAAAGCTACAAGACCTGACTCCAGGGTTGATCAACCCATGGGACCTAGAGAAGATATCCTCCACATTCTAAATTATCTAGAAGCAAGTATATCTGTGCTACAAGATGAAATGTTCTCTGCATGTGCCTAGCCACAGATAAGGAACTTCTCCTCCATAGCCTGTGAACATGGGACTGCAGGTTCTTGTGCCCAAAGTCCTAACATAATTTCTGTTTGCTCCTTGGTTCTTGGAAAAAGTACTATCTTGGCCCTACATTTTCAGAAAAGTGACCACCAGCACTGCAAGCCCCAGTACCACCAACGAGCACACTGGACCTAGGGAAGTCTCCTTTTTCTCAAAACCTTGAGCCTGTTGCCAGTAAAGAAACATACAAATGCATAGAACTCAATAGACGAACAGGCACAAGAAAAAGAAATGAAAATCAAACTTTATCACAACAACATCAAAAAAAGCTATCAAATAACAAAGACAATAAAGAGAGGCAGAAAGGAATTAAGAATATACTTGAGATTAAAGAAATGTCCAGGCCATGCCTACCAGAAAACCAGGTAGGCCAGCCACCCACAGACCTTCTCTACTCTTTCAGTTCCCTCAGCCAGACACTCCCTGCCCAACCACAGGCCACACCTACCAGAAGACCAAGTAGACTGCCGTCAGGTCCTCCTTGATCTCTAGCTTCCAATAGACTCAGTCCTCAATTGTCACCCATGCCTGTCACTATGTCCCAGTCCCCAACTCCAGCAGACACCCCCTGCCCAACTATAGGTCATGCCTGCCAAAGACCAGCTAGGCCATCTGCCTGAGGGACCTTTCCACTTTCTTGGTTCCCTTCAGCAGATACCTGTTACCCAACCACAGGCCATACCTATCAGAGAGGACCTGGTAGGCTAGTGACCTAGGGACCTTACCCACTCTCTTGGTTCTCTTGAGTAGACACCCTCTGCACAAGCATGTTGGCCAAAGACCAGGTATGCTACCCTCCACAGACCTTTCTAGCTTCTAACAGTCCCAATCCTCAGTTGTCCCTCCCCAACCTCATCCCTGTGCTCCAGCCCCCAATTCCAGTGGACACCCCCTGCCTAAACACAGGCCATGCCTGCCAGAGAACAAGGTAGGCTGCCTGCCCATGGACTTTCTCCACTTTCTTGGTTTGCCCCCTCTGACGCCATCCCCAATACCACTCCCCTTCTCATTGCCATATCCCAGCCTCCAACTTGGGCAGAGATTCCTTGCTGGACCACAGGCCTCACCGGCTAGCCACCAGAACTCCAGGTAAGCTACCAACCCACAGACCTTCTCCACTATCTCAGTGCACCCTAACACTATCCCCAACCCTGACCCCCTTTTCATCACCGTGTACTAGCTTCCAACTTGGGTGGAGAGTCCCTGCTGGATCAGAAGCCACACAGGCCACCAGAACTCCAGCCCTGAATGTGGCCTCTAGAGACCCCCTGCTCAACCACAGGCTGTACAGGCCAAAAGACCAGAGAGGAAACAGAAACCAAGGAAGAAAACACCCATCCAACAAAGACAAATCCAGAAACCAGCACCTAGACCAATAATCATCCAAACCCAATACCTAGATGCCATTATAAGAACACAATCAATAACAGTCAGGGTAATATGTCACCACCAGAGCCTAGCCATCCTACTACAGCAAGCGCTGAATATTCCAGCACAGCTGAGCTGAAGCACAAGGAAAAGACCTTAAAACCAACTTTATGAACATGATAGAAGTCCTGGAAGAAGAAGTGAATAAATCAATTAAAGAAATCAAGAGAAAGACCAAAAAAGTGGAGGAAATGAGTAAATCCCTTAAAGAAAGCCAAGAAAAAAAATACAGTTGAAGGAAACAAAACCATTCAAGATCTTAGAAAGGGAAATGGAAGCAATAAAGAAAACACAAACTGAAGGATTTCTGAAAGTGGAAAAACTAGGTAAGTGAACAAGAACTGCAGATGCAAGCATCACCTACAGAATACAAGAGATGGAAGGAGGAATCTTAGGCATTGAAGATACAATGGAAGAAATAGATACATCAATCAAAGAAAATATTAAATATAAAAAAATCCTGACACAAAACATCCAGGAAATCTGGGACACCATGAAAAGACCAAACCTTAGAATAACAGGAATAGAAGAAGAAGAATCCAGCTCAGAGGCCCAGAAAATATTTACAACAAAATCATAGGAAGTATTCCTAATGTAAAGGAGATGCCTATAACGATACAAGAAGCATACAGAACACCAAATAGAATGGACCAGAAAAGAAAGTCCACTCACCAAATGATAATCAAAACACTAAACGTATAGAACAAAGAAAGAATATTGAAAGCTGCAAGGGAAAAAGAGTAAGGGATATATGAAGGCAGACTTATTAGAATTACACTAGACTTCTCAATGGAGACTCTAAAATCCAAAAGGGACTGGAAAGATGTAGTTGAAGGGTTTTTCTAGTCCTGCCCAGCTCCCACGGCCCCACAGTCCTGCAGCCACTCAGGTCCAAATAAACACACACAGGCTAATATTATTTTTGAACTATAGCCATGGAAGGCTTTCTGCTAGCTAGTTCTTATATCGTAAATTAACCTATTTTTATTAATCTATGTTTTGCCATGTGTTCTGCGGCTTTACCTGTGTCCCATTACATGTTGTTCCTTGGGCAACTGGATGGCATCTCTCTCTGCCTTCTTCCTGTCTCTCTAGTTAGAATGTCCCACTTAACCTTATTCTACCTCACCATTGGCCAGCTTTATTTATCAACCAATCAGAGCAACACATATTCACAACATACAGAAAGACATTCCCCCATCAGAATGATGTCCTGCAGACTCTTAGAGACTACAGATGCCAGTACAGAATACCATATCCAGCAAAAATTTCAATCACCTTAGATGGAGAAAACAAGATATTCCATGATAAAGTCAAATTTAAACAATATCTATCTACAAACTCAGCCCTACAGAAAATACTAGAAAGAAAACTCCAACCCAAGGAGGTTAGCTACACCCATGAAGACACAGGAAATAAAGCTCACACCAGCAAAAACAAAAGAAGGTAAGCATGCAGACACACACACACACACACACACACACACACACAAAACAACAACAACAAAATAACAAGAATTAACAATCATTGGTCTTTGATATCTCTCAAGACTCACTTCCTCATAAAAAAGACACAGACTAACAGAATGGATGTGAAAACAGGATCTACCCTGCTGCTGCATACAAGAAACACACCTCAACACCAAAGATAGATGTTACCTCAGAGTGAAGGGTTGGAAATAGATTTCCAAGCAAATGGACCTAAGAAGCAAGCTGGTGTAGCCATTCTAATATCTAGCAAAAGAGACTTCAAACCAAAAATAATCAAAAAAAATGAGGATGGGTACTTCATACTCAAAGCCAAAAATCCATCAAGATAATGTTTCAATTCTTAACATCTATGCCCCAAACACAAGGGTACCCACAATTATAAAAGAAACATTACTAAACCTTAAGCCATACATTGACCCTCACACTTTGATAGTGTGAGACTTCAATACCCTGTTCTCACCAATGGACAAGTCATCCAGACAAAAACTAAACAGAGAGATATTGGAGCTATAACAGACATTATAGGATCCAACAGATATCTACAGAATACTTCATCCAAACACAAAAGACTATACATTCTCTCAGGACCTCCCAGAGCTTTCTCCAAAACTGACAACATGTTCAATCACAAAGCAAGTCTCAACAGGCACAAGAAAAAAGAAATAACTCCCTGCATCCTATCAGACCACCAAGGATTAAAACTGGATATCAACAAGAACAGGAACCACAGAAAGATTACAAACTCATAGAAATTGTCCAACTCTCTACTGAATGAAAAATGAGTCAAGACAAAAATAAAGAAAAAAATTAAAGGCTTTCTAGAATTCAATAAAGTGAATACACAATATATCCAAACTTATGGGGCAGAACAAAAGTGGTGCTAAGAGGAAAGTTCATAGCACTAAATATCTACATTAAAAAATGGAGATCTCATACTAGCAACTTAAAAGCTCTAGAACAAAAAGAAGCAAGCATACATAAGCGGAGTAGATGGCAGGAAATAATTAAACTGAGGGCCAAAATCAATAAAATAGTAACAAAGAAAACAATACAAAGAATCAAAGAAATGAAGAGTTGGTTCTTTGAGAAGAAACCAACAAGACAGACAAACCCTCATCCAAACTAAAAGATGAAGAGAGAATACCCAAATTAACAAAATCAGAAACAAAAAGGGCAACATAACAACAGACATTAAGGAAATCCAAAGAATCATTAGATCATACTTCAAAAACTTGTACTCCACAAAACTGGAAAACCTAAAAGAAATAGATAATTTTCTCAATAGATACCACTTACCAAAGTTAAATTAAGATCAGAAAAATGACTTAAATAGACCTATAACCCCTAAGGAAATAGAAACAGTCATTAAAAGTCACACACACACCCAAAAAAAAGCTCAGAGCCAGATGGTTTTAGCACAGAATTCTACCAGACTTTCAAAAATGAGTTAACTCCAATATTCCTCAAATGATTCCATAAAATAGAAACAGAATAAATATTGCTAAATCCATTTTATGAGGCCACAGTCACCCTGATACCCAAACCAGACAAAGATTCAACAAAGAAAGAGAATTACAAAACAATTTTCCTTATGAACATAGATGCAAAATTATTCAATAAAATACTCACAAAACATCCAAAAAGATCATCCACCATGATCAAGTAGGCTTCATCCCATAGATACAGGGATGGTTCAACATATGAAAGTCAGTCAATGTGATCTACCATATAAACAAACTGAAAGAATAAAAACCACATAATCATCTCCTTAGATGCTGAAAAAGCCTTTGACAAATCTAACACCCCTTCATGGTAAAGTCTTGGAGAGATTAGGGAAACAAGGGATCTATCCAAACACAATAAAGGCAATTTACAGCAAGTCTATAGCAAACATCAAATTAAATGGAGAGAAACTCCAAGCCATTTCACTAAAATCATGAACAAGACAAGGTTGTACATTCTTTCCATGACTATTCACTATAGTACTTGAAGTACTAGCTAGAGCAACAAGAAAAATGAAGGAGATGAAGCATATACAAATTAGAAAGGAAGAAGTCAAAGAGTCATTATTTGCAGATGATATGATAGTACACATAAGCAACCCAAAAAATTCTACCAGGAAACTTCTCTAGCTAATAAACAACTTCATCAAAGTGACGGGATACAAGATTAACTAAAAAAAAAAAAAATCAGTAGCCTTCCTATATACAAATGACAAACAGACTGAGAAAGAAATTAGAGAAACAACACTCTTCACAATAGCCACAAACAATATAAAGTATCTTGAGGTAACCCTGACCAAGCAAATGAAAGACATATGATGAAACACTTCAAGTCTTTGAAGAAAGAGATTGAAGAAGATATCAGAAGATGGAAAGATCTCCCATGCCCATGGATGAGTAAAAATAAACATAGTAAAAATGGCCATCCTACTAAAAGCAATCTGTAGATTCAACACAATCCCCATCAAAATTCCAACACAATTCTTTACAGACCTTGAAAGGACAATACTCAACTTCATGTGGAGAAAAAAAAATAGCATAGCTAAAACAATCCTAAACAATAACAGAACTTCTAGAGGTATCACCATCCCTGATTTCAAGTTCTACTACAGAGCTACAGTAATAAAAACTGTATAGTATTGGCATAACAACAGATCAATGGAATCGAATCAAAGACCCAGATGTATATCCATACACCTATGGACACCTGAATTTGATAAAGGAATCAGAAGTACACAATGGAAAAAAGAAAGCATCTTCAACAAATGGTGCTGGTCTAACTGGATGTTTTCATGTAGAAGAATGCAAATGGAACCATATTTATCACCCTGAACAAAACTCAAGTCCAGGGGGATAAAAGACCTCAATTTTAAATCAGACACACTGAACCTGACAGAAGAGAAAGTGGATAACAGCCTTTAGTGCACCAGCACAAAAGACAACTTCCTAAACTGATAGCTCAGGCACTAAGAACGACAATTAATAAATGGGAGCTAACGACACAGAAAATCTTCTGTAAGGCAAAGGACATCATCAATAAGACAAAACATCAACCTACAGAATGGGAAAAGATTTTCACAAACTCCACATCTGACAGAGGACTAATATCCAAAATATACAAAGAACTAAAGAAACAAGGCATCAACAACCAATCCAATTACAGGATGCGTTATAGATCTAAGCAGAGAATTCTCAATAAAGGAATCTCAAACAGCTGATAAACACTTAAAGAAATGTTCAGCATCCTTAGCCATCAGAGAAATGCAAATCAGAATGACTTTGGGATTCCATCTTACACTGTCAGAATGGCTAAGATCAATAACGAAGTGATAGCTTATGCTGGAGAGGATGTAGAGCAGGGGGGAACATTCTTCCATTGCTGGTGGGAGTGCAATCTTATACAGCTACTACGGAAATTGATATGGCAGTTCCTTGGAAAATTGGGACTCGATCTACCTCAAGACCCAACTATACCACTCATGGGCATATACCCAAAGGATATTTCATCCTACCACAAGGACATTTGCTAAATTATGTTCATAGCAGCTTTATTCATAATAGCCAGAACCTGGAAACAACCTAAATGTCCCTCAACCAAAGAATGTATTTTTGAAAATGTGTTACATTTACACAACAGATTATTACTCAGCTGTTAGAAAAAAATGACATCGTGAAATTTCCAGGCAAATGAATGGGACTAGAATAAAAGCATCCTGAGCAAGGCAACCAAGACCCAGGAAGACAAACATGATATATATGTATTCACTTATAAGATATTAGCTGTTCAAGGATAATCATGCTACAACCCACAGACCCAGAGAGGCTAAGTAACAAGGAGGGCCCTAGAGGGGGACACATGGATCTCCCTGAGAAGGGAAAATAGAATTGAATAGATTTTTCCAGGTGGACTAGGGGTGGGTGGGGATGGAAACATGAGGGATCAGGTCAAGGAGGGAGGGCTGAAGGGAAAGAGTATGAGGAGAGATAACTACAACAGAGGAGCCTTTAGAGGGTGAAGTGGAAACCTAGTACAGTGGAAACTTCCTGGAACCTATGACAGTGACCCTAGCGAGGACTCCTAGTAATGGAGGATACAGAGCTTGAATTGGCCGTCTTTGTAACCAGGCTACCTTCCAGTGGTGGGACTGGTAAAAAGACCTTAAAGTTGGCACAAGACATCCCAAGACCAAGTTCTCAGCACAAAGGATATTTATTTGCCCTGGAGGGATAAAGGGCAGGGAATAAGGGACAGACAGGAGATAAAAGAGGAGGGAGAGGGGGAAGGAACAAGGGAAAGAGTGAAGGGATATTTGCCCAGGAGGGATAAGGGCTGTACCTGGATATAGAGGAGACAGACACAGCCCATAGGCAAGTGGCAATTTATAAAGGGAAACCCCATGTTTGGATGAGTCAGCTTGTTTTGACTGGGCATGTTAAAAAAGATTAAAGAAATGTCAAGAGGTAGTACATGCCCCTTGAATGTAAATGAATCAAATTCACCAATCAAAACACACAGACTGGTTAAATGGATTTTTCTTTCTTTCCTTTTTTTTTTTTTTTTTTTTTGGTTTTTCAAGACAGGGTTTCTCTGTATAACAGCCCTGGCTGTTCTGGAACTCAATTTGTAGACTACGCTAGCTTCAAACTCACAGAGATCCACCTGCCCCTGTCTTCCAAATGCTGGGATTAAAGGCGTGTGCCACCACACCTGGCCTAAATGGAGTTTTTTAAAGCCCTAAATGTATAATACCTGTAAGAACTTACTTCACCAGTAAATATATTAAAAGACTTAAAGCAAAGGGTCAGAAAAGATACCAGACACAAATGGAAACCAATGGGTATGTTCCTATCAAATAAAGCATACTAAAAATCAAAAGAATAAAAAATAAAGAGGGTCATTATATACTGATAAAAGAATCAATTCAATAAGATGATGTAATATTTATTTTAAAATATATGTACTCACCATGAGATCATAAAATAATTAAAGTAAATATTATTAGCTCCAAAGGGAAAGATAGAATCCAACATGTCAATATTTGATATTATATGACTTTTCCTAGGTAGACTGTGGCAGGGTCCTGTGCTGTTGTTCCTTTTGGGGGAAGGGGCCAAGTAGGCACAGAGTCAATGACACAGACTCTGGGAGAATGTTGAAACAACAAGCTTAGTTTATTCAGAAAGAGGCAAGCCTTATATAACCTCCACCCCACCCTGGGGGAAGGTCTGATGAATATGCATCTGCTAGTGTGATATGGCTGCCTCTCATTGGTTCAGGTCATCTCCAGATCATGTCTCAGCTGCTGTTGCTAAGGCCCTTAGGCAGACCCAGGCTGGCTCTCAGAAAGTATCTTTTTTAGTACCTTTTTTGAGGGCCAGCTGGCCCTCAAGCCTGTTAGGGATGAGTAATCCCACATATCCACTACTTTTTATTATTATATGGGACATGCTCAGTGGGAGCTAGGGTGCATTTCCCTAATCTTGTTGGCCTCACCTCAGGAGAGCTCAGTGTAATGGACTGTGCCTGTCTTAGGTTGGTTTTTCAAACAAGCTTGTACCCATCATTGACTACCAGCCCTCAAGGAGCACCAATCCTGTATAGCTGTCCAGGTGGTGGGCTTTAGGCAGTAGCCTTCTGTATCTCAGTGAGCCATGCATGCATTATCTCTCTAGGAGGACTTTGTTCTAAGTATCTGAGAGCCAAAAAAAACCTGTAGAGTCGCCTTTTGTCCACCTTCTGTTGGTGAACCTGTTGCAGAAGACATTTGAACAGAAAGATTAGTCAAAAATTTAGCTTCAAGGACACGGATGGGACCCTAGTCATATTTAGTGTGCCAATTGAAGTCTTTCCAGTGATGTATTAGCGACCTTGTAGGGGGTGAGGCAATTGCTTTGTATCTAGGGTTGAATGCCAGTAATAAAACGACCTTTACTAATGCCACAATAGTGGAGCAAATCATACATTACCCCTCTGAAGCTTCTTCTTTGGCCAAAGTCTCTTGGTCTGTTGCTGGATGCACATCTCTGGAGGGTATTCATATCAGCATGGTGGTATTCTGGGGAAAAATGCAAGCATACCCTTGCTCCTGGGTTAATAAGGGAGCAGGGAGTTGCCACTGACGGGTGATGGGATCCCCCAATGCATCAAGGGCAATGGTGTCTCCTGAGGCAGGTAAAACAGCATGTTGTCCAATTTGGGCTCATGTGACAGGGTTAATATATGGTCCTTGGCCCATGAGCATCACATGAGAAGTAGCAATGTTCTACTATATATAAAACAACCCTGAGCCTCAGCCTGGTCCCCACCCAGGCATAGGTGACGACTCATGAAACCCTCAGTGTCTCCCTACACCACTTGCTCATGGCTTGACTAATTGAGAACCATCTCCTCTCCAGTACTTGTTCAACGATATTTGAACTTTGGGGATGGGCCTTGGAAATCTTTTAATTTCCCAGTTTCCTGGGCCTTGTAAGTTTTACTCATTTCCTGAATTTTATGAGGCTCCTTCATACCTCCAGAGGAATGTTTCAATTCTGAGGAAATAGCTAAACAATGAAAAGATTCATACAGACAGAAAATAACAACAGCTGCAAAAATTTAGGAATACATTTTACCAAAGGTAAAAGAGCTTTACAATGAAAAGTATAAAACACTGACCAGAGAAATTATGGGGATATACATACGAGAGGAACATTATCCCATATTCAAAGAAAATAACTAATGGTATCCAAAGTGACCTACAGGTACATTACAATTCTCATCAAAATATCAATGATATTCTCCACAGAAATAAAATGAAAAAATAAACAAATCTAAAATTCATATGTAACTGCAAAAGACCCAAATAATCAAAGTGATCCTGAAAGCGGGG
>CABHPR010127182.1:6905-21245 GCA_902168415.1 Peromyscus melanophrys | reverse complement strand
ATACTTCAAGGTTATAATAATTATAACAGCATGGTGTTCACATAAACACAGATATATGGAACAAAATGAAGAATCCAGAAATCAATCCATATTTATACAACCAACTGATTTTTTTTTCATTTTAACACATATTTATTATTTCTTTGTATATTTCTTTGCACATGTGCATGGGTGCCATGGTGTAAATTTAGAGTTTGGGGGACAAACTGTGGTAGTCAGTCTTTTCACTCTACCATGTAAGTTCCAGAGACCTAACTCAGGTTGTCAGGCTTGGCAATAGTCATGTTTACTCCATAAGCCATGCCACAAACCTCTCAACTGATCTTTGACAAATATTCCAACACACAGTAGATAAAGGATGGGACCTTTGAGCTAGGGAGCTTCGAAAATTGGATACATGTATTTAGAACAATTTAATTAGACCATTTCTACCCTCTACACACAAAATAAGCTCAGATGGACCAAAGAATTCCATGCAAAGCATGAAACTATAAAACTATTAGAAGAAAACTTAGTTTAAAACGCTTCAATATACTGCTATAAGACAATGGTTTTTTTTGATGGGATCCAAAGGCTTAAGAAAAAGTCAAAATAGTTAAATAAGATCATGCCAAGCTCAGACACTTCTGTACAACAAAAGGAAAAAAAATCAAAGGATTAAGACAAGATGGGGAAAAACATTTGTGTACTATTCAAGGGATCAGAATATCAAAATTATTTAAGGAACTCAAAAAAGTAAACAATTAAAAAATACAATTAATACAATACAAAATGGCCTTAAGATCTGAATAGATACCTTTTCAAAAGAAGATATAACAATGTTTTAACAAGTATATGGGAAAATGCTCAATCTCATAAATGATCCAAAGAATTCAAACGACAACCAGAATGGGTATCAGGTCAGATGCTTTAGAAGCTAAGTCTGTGATTCTGCAAGTGGAGTTAGGGCAACAAAAAACAGACTTCATTCTAAAAGAAGAAAGAGGAAGAACATCGGAGATTGCAGAGAGGTGACAGGGCAGCACACAGAAATAGAACAGCTCACAGAAAAATGGGAAAGATCCCACAGCTCCAGGCCTGGCTAACTAGGTGCGGGGAGAAGCTGAAGCCTCCACCACAGGTGAGCCAAGCAGTCCTGGAGCAAACAGATGAGCAGTCCTGGCCATAGGACAAGCCCACAGCAGAAGGATCTAATGTGACAAATAAATCTCCTGAAGAACAGGCAAACAACTGGACAAGAAATCCATTTGATCTCAGAGTGCTAAATGACAGCTTGAAATGAGCACTTCTGTTTGAGACTGAGGTGTACTTGAAACCTGCAAACAAGGAACAATTGTAATTTAGAAAGCCTTAAGCTACCCTGCCACCATATCTAGAGGGAGACAGTCACAGTTGTAGAAAAGGGAAGAACTGTGGTGAACAGGAATCCATCTGAGTTGGGTAATATTATACACAGTTATTGATAGACCTACCCTATGTGGCAAGGAACCAGTAGCAATTGCTGGGGATAAATTCAGAGACTGATAACCCCCAAGCCCATGGCCGCAAGACTGTTTAGTCTCTAGAAATGTCTTCTAGTCTCAGTGTCAAGCAGAGCTGAGAGTTCTGAGCCCAAGCCTGGCAGATGGCTGTTTCCACAGGCCCCCTCCTTCCTGTGTAGTTCTGTAAACTGGGCAGAATATAAAAGTACTAAGGTTGGCAGATAGAGTGCTGGGCTCCAACATACCTCCACTTGTAGATCCCAAGTGTTCTGTTTTTCCCAACCCTGGTGTACTCAAGGGAAATCCTTTGGCATGGACGTGTGTGCTTTTGGCTGTACAAAAAGGGAGGTCTCTGGAGCAAGTGGAAGCCTGCCCAGTCCATAGGCTGCAAAGCTCAGTATGCAATGGCAGAAAACTTATCAAGTAAACGCAGACCTGAAGCTGACAACTACTTTCAATCCCCATAGGACATCAGCCAGAATAGTGCTGTGGCTGCTACAGCAGTGTTATCTCTGCTCTGAATGGTGTGATGATTGATTGCTTGGAAAAGCTACTACCACTAATAATAATTGACTTCAAATGAAAAGGTACCCATCCCAACAAAGGCACAAGTTACAACTTGGAAGCATAAGAAACATAAAAAAATGAAGGCAAGGTGATGCCTCCAAAAGATCATGACTCTTCCATAACCAAACCCAAAAATATGTTCAGTTTTTTATGGGGCTTTTTAAATCCCCACTCTTTCACAACCAAACCCAAAAATATGTTCAGTTAAAATGCCAGACAAATATTCCAAAAGCTTCATTATTTGTTGGCACACTGCATTTATGTATTGAATTACTACAGTTTGCTCAATGAAGATGCACAAATATTAATTATGTCTCCATTCAAAAAAAATAAAATTGTACAATGAGATCTTTTTTATCATTACAGTTTGGGACAGGACATAGCAAGCACATTCATTAGAAATATAAGAATATAATATAATCCCTTGATGGCGGTAGTTCCTTGGTCTGGAGACTTAAATAAGAAACACTCAAGAACTAAGGGGAATTTAAACTCTTTGTGAATTTATGGATTGAGACAATTATGTCCCTATATTTTGCCATCAACTTCTATTATGAAGCATTTTAAATTTTACAAATTATGATTGTTGGAAGGGAAAATCCAGATATGCCTGTAGTTGTTGGTGATTATATAGGATAAACTGTAGTTATTTGATACCAATAGTGTTCTGGGAATTGGAGCTCACAGGTAAGAGCCAAATCCTCTTTTTGGTTACTCACATCACGCTCAAGGAGGCTTTTGCCAGAGCCACTGTGGCTCCAAATTCTCCCCAAGTCCATGACTAATGCATCATGTTGAATTACAGAGTGTGAGAGGGAACAAGACTGGACAATTCGAACACTGCCTATGATCTCACTGAAGCTGTGTGTCTGTGTCTCAGCCAACAATTTGAAGCAAACCAGAGAAGTCTAATTTCACCCCTCTTAGTTTGCCAAAGTCATCTTTCTTATCACACCACAGCTAGTGGACACAGAGTGTGCTGTGCCTCCCGGCCTGGGGAATTTCAGTCCTTGTCATCACATTCCATCTGGAGAGAGCTCACGCGGAGTAGCACACGGCCTGAAGCCTGGTGCCTGGCTACCTGGAAGCTTCATGAGGCATCCCAGGCTCTGTATGCCCCATTCTTCTGTTTACTGCTCACACAGGTTCTGCATCAGCGAGAGAGTCCACCAGTCCTGTGAAATCATGACTAGGCAGACTACCAACTTCCCCTAAAACTGTGTTCTAAGACTGGGATATTAGCTTGACCTGGAACTTGCTGGAAATGCTGAATTCTGAGCCTTATCTCAGACCTACTGAATTAGTCTCCATTTTGACAAGATTCCTCAGTGACTCCTTATATGTTAAAATGTATAACATACTTATTCACAAGATGGAACCAACAACTGTGAAGAAAGGAACACTAGAGAAAATATTTTCTTATACAGGGGAGCTGACTTTTTGACCGTGATGACGGAAGGAACCAACGAGGCTGATCGAAGAACAGAAGCGAACAAAGAGCCTATCAGCCACGTCCTAAGACTTCCAGACCAGAACAGCCTCCCTCTGCTGCTCCCAGACTGCAAACATCACACCGGAACAGGAGTGAGGCGCTACAAGACCCACACACTGAGCCCAGACATCATTCACTGGCTGGACTTGATAGAATTTAAGCCCAAGGTTGATTATTTTCACCGTGTCACCAACTGAGGAGGCCGTCCTTGACATCAGTCTCAAAGGATGGTCACGTGATGGCACAATATACACTATCACAGGTGAGCCCCAGGCTGGAAGCAAGGGATCTGGATTCAAATCCTGACTTCACTCTATACTAGACTTCGACAAAGAGACTTCACACCCCAAAGACAAATTTTCTTACTGAAACATGATGCAATAATACCATCTGCTACCCACAGCCAAACATTAGGCAGAGTTCAGGGAATCCTGCAGAGAAGAGGAGAAGGAAAGATTCTAGGAGCCAGAGGGATCAAGGACACCACCAGAAAACTCACAGAATCACCTAACCTGGGCTCACTGGAGCTCACAGAGACTGAGCCAATAACCAAGGAGCCTGCACGGAACTGACCTAGGCACTTTGCAAATATGTTACAGTTGTGTAGCCTGGTCCCCTTGTGAGACTCCTAACAGTGGGAACAAGGGCTGTCTCTGACTCTTTTACTGGTTTTTGGGACCCTGCTCCTCATACTGGGTCACCTTGCCCAGCCTTGATACATGGGGAGGTGCTTTGTCTTACTGTAACTTGACATGCCATGCTTTGTTGATACTCATGGGAGACCTGCCCTTTCCTAAACAGAAACTGAGTGGATTGGGAGGTGGGAACAGAGTGGGGGTGGAGGGGGCTGGGTGGAGAGGGAGAGAAGAAACTGCAGCTGGGATGTAAATAAAAAAGCAGAAAAAAAAACTACCATCTGCCTCAGAGAGATAACCTGAGAAGAGGAGGAAATCATGCAGCTCAAAGGCAACATTCAGCAGGACTTCATCCTTCGTATTTTATATTCGCTGGTCCTCAAAATAATCTTGTGAGATAGAAAGGCATTTGAGTCTATGCCCAGACATGAGGGTGGCAGAATCCAGGGAAGCAGTGACTCTCTCTAGAATGTCCTGCTGGTGGCAGAAATGGCATAGTCTGGTTTGGGCTCCTTTGGCTCACTGTCCTTACAGGGCTGTGCCGGCAGGCTTGGTGAATGTCAGCAGCGATCCAATCTGGAGAACAGCGATTACAAGGAAAGGGACAGGAGGCCAGCCCAATAGAGAAGCAGACAGCCATCTGCCAGCTCCCTGGATCATCTGCTGCCATGTCTCAGCAAAGGCACTGCTCCGTCAAACATATTTCTGGAAA
This sequence comes from Peromyscus melanophrys, assembly GCA_902168415.1. Taxonomy (NCBI): domain Eukaryota; kingdom Metazoa; phylum Chordata; class Mammalia; order Rodentia; family Cricetidae; genus Peromyscus; species Peromyscus melanophrys. The sequence continues at coordinate 16,358 of CABHPR010127182.1, read as the reverse complement.
TGCCCTCTTAGCAATCACACATGCATGAATTAGCTTTTCAAATGCCACAAGCTAGAGCAGAGGAATAAAGAAACAGTGGACATGAATGGATGCCTATTCTCAGAGTGCAGCTAAGAGGAAGTCTTTCTTCCCTGTTAGGCAAGAGAGGAGAACAGAGGGGGAAAAAAAAAACAATGAGGCAGGAAGTTAGCGAGTAACACTGGGCTAGCCACAGAACTTGAGCTGCATCAGCTTATTTCATCAATGGTGTGGTCATTATCACCTCCACACAGTAAGTGAAAAGACTTGGAGACTTAAAGAAATATACATCTTTATCACACGAAAGGGACAAAAATGATTATAGCTTCCTGGGACGTTTTTCCACTTTGACACATTTTTAAACATTAATTATGCAAAAGGTTTTGAACTTAGAAGGTAAACTGGGTGGCAGGGAACAACACAGAGAACCCCCAATGTCAACATCCTGTCGTGATTAATGATCTGATACTGGCAGGTTATTATCAGCTAAAGTATATATTTTCTTCACTTTCACCTTGGTCTTGTCTTGGATTCTACCTCAGACACCATAGGATATTTGGTCTGCCGTGTCTTCTCCGGCTCCTTTCGCCTGTGACATTTCCCTTTCTTTAATGGCCATGAGGCAGAGCACCAGTGAGGTACTTTAAAGAATGCCCCTCTGAAGTTTTGTCATGTTTTTCCCATGATTAGTCTGGGGCTATGAATGTGGGCAAGAAGACCACAGAGACAATGTTGCGCTCTCACTCCATTGAGAGTACAGTGACAAATCACTGCTGCCATTAACCTCGATCACGTGGCCTGGACAGTGCTTTTCAAACTTTCCCACTGTGAAGTTAGTCGCTTTCCCCTTTTTCAGAATCCATTCTTTAGAAAGAAGTCACACTGCGTGCCCAACACTTAAGGAGTAGCACAGTAAGCCTCTTGTTTTTTGAGAGCAAAACAGGTACATGAACTACTTGGGAGTTTTTTATGTGGGAAATGTGTGCAGTCTCGAATTTACTTATTCAGTCATTGTTTTGTATAGGCAGCTACTGAGATGTTTATTTTCTAATTAGAATAATAATTCAACACTATCTTATCATATTACTCAACTTACTTCACCTTTTGCCACTGAGAACTACCTCCTGGACTCCTTTGATGCATCCCTCATCATTGTTGGGTTCTTTGGTTTGTTTGTTTTATTCTCTGACACCACAAAAAGTTTAGTCACATTTTGACTTCTTACTGGAGTTGTACAGACAACCTTTTCTCCAAAGCATCCAGGTTGCTTTTGTTGGAAACTGCAATCTGGATGCTAGGTATATTCTTTGCTATTAGGAAATCATTTCTTCTAGGCCCTCTCAGTTCACTAACTGGTAAATACATACATATCAAAGATCAGAGATATTTCCATGCTCAGTCTCTCATATCTGTGTTAAGCTCTACATGAGCTCATACTGGTATTTCTCTCAAACCGTCCCCACAGGGACATAGGTAGTTCTATTCTCCTCCTCTTGTTCGTCTGTAACCTACAGCTCCAAGAGAGAAAAACTGAATGCTGGGCATTACTTTGTTATCTTTTTCATTCTTTCTGACTAGCTGATTCAGGGTGAGAACCTCTGCTCAGGAATATTCAAGGGTCCAGCATGCCTTCAATCAAGCACTCAGGGGACAGAGGCAGGTGTGTCTCTTTGAGGTTGAAGCCAGTCTGTTCTACGTAGCAAGTTCCAAGACAGCCAGAGATACATAATAGAGATATACTGTCTCAAAAAACTTTTAAAAAAAAAAGAAAAGAAAAGAGTTCAAAACAATCAAAGCCAACCCAAACAAACAAACAAAAAGCCTTCAGAACTATTCTTACATTTTAGCATTTAGTCTCTCTGACTTACCTCAGGCCCAGGTTACTTCCTTCCAAACTTAATGGTAAACATCTCCATTATATTTTCCCAGGTGTCACACATCAGAACAAGAAAAGCAATCAGGAAGTATATAATTGATTTAAAGGTCAAGAAATCCAACTTCATATGAAAGAAATTTTGCTGTAAAAAAAAATCTGAAGGTAACAATTGCTTCCATTGTTATCTCTATTTTTTCAGTCTAACTCTCAGCCCTCAACTTCCTCATAGAGGAAAAACTTCCTGGCCATGTCTGGGTCCAGTCCGTTTGATTGTCAGACTCCTTGACTCCGCTCTCACTGTCTTCAAAAACAAGTATCCAGGGTGATGGCTATCATTTCTTGACAGCAAGAGATAAGCTTAGTTTCTCTTCCCCAAGTGTGGCCTGAGTCTCCTAGTTCCACTCAGAAATGGTTGTTTTTCTCCATAGAACCAGCCAGCACTCTTTTAGGTAATACTTAGAAAGGCCTCAGCAAGCAGGAGAGATTAAGTTATCTTCAGGCAAATTGGGTCTGTAATGGGCTGCCAGCATCAATTAGCATTTTCTAGTCAAAGGCAGAGACAGAAGTACTTGAATAATACTGTTGGAGCTTCATATTTACATTACTTCTCTAATCATCCATTTAACCCACCTGTGGGGAATGAGAAGCATAGAGGCAAAGATGGCTGCTAAAGAAGGAACCGAGAGGAGTTGGAAGATGGTTAGAGTACTTACCGCCCAAGTATGAGGACCTGAGTTTGGATCCCTGGCACCCACATGAAAGCCAGGCACTGTGACACATGCCTGTAATTCCTGTGAATAGAGGTGTAGACAAGAGGATCCCTGGGGCTCAAAAGTCACCAGTCTACCCAATCAGACAGCTGTGATTTTAGTGAGGGTCCCATTTCAAAAAAATAAGTGGAAAGTGATAAGAGGTGGCTGCTGTTAACCTCCAGCATTCAAGTGCGTGTGTGTGTGTGTGTGCGCGCGCGCACGCGCACACACACACACACACCATACACCCACCAAGAAAATAGAAGAAAAAATGAAGAGAGATAAGAACTGATGATATTTTAAAACACTATAACACATTAGAAAGTCCATTTTTTTCAGATTTTACTCTTGTGTATTAATTGTCCAAATGAGTTCCATGATGACATTTTCTTACATGAGCATGGTATGTGTTGGCCATGTTCACATGACCCATTACCCTCTCTTGTCCCTCTGAAAGTCTAAATTTCTTTTGTTCCCTTTTAATATTTCAGGTTGATACAGCATTTTTCCTATGGTGTAGATAAGAGAGCCATAAAAGTAAAAGCGATAGAAAAGATAACTTAAATCAGAAGAGAAACCCATCCTTTATAGCCCCAAACTACTGAAAGTGTGAGAGAGGAAACACCAGTAAAAGTATGTTCCAGAGGTGGTCACCTTGTGGGCCACCTACTCCAACAAGTCAAGAACACAGGGAAGTAAAGCTGGTGGCATAGAACAGGCAGAGAGTGACAGCCGAACTTCAGCTTTCTCCGGGCTTCCATCGTCCCACTACAGTATCAAGTGAAGCCAGAAACCACCACTAGCTTAAAAACGAAGAAGCAAACCCAGCCGAACTTGAGAGTCACCATTCCAATCACCAGGTCTACTGAAATGAGAGGTGACTCAGCAGAGGACTGGGCCCTATCCCCAAGCCTCCATCTTACCTTCCACCAGGACAAAATGATAGACACATAGACATTCACAGCCAAAAGGAATTAAGTGAGGTTGGCATCAGGAAGCACTCCAGGCTCTACCATGCTTAGAGAAAGAAGACGGGAAGCCACCCCAGCTTTGACTTTCAGAGCCAAATGCCAGCAGGCCAAGCATCCCTCAAGGGGATAAAAGGTGTCATCATGAAATCCAGAATGGTCCAAGGATACCATGCAAAGCTGGATAACTTTCCTTCCCACTGACAAGCTGATAGAGTAAGCCATATCCTGCTCCATTGATGTAGACACTACACTGTCATGGAGAGAAGCATCACCGTAGTAAGAAATCTGAAGAACAGAATTCTCATCTAAGGAGAGTAAGCTCCACTTTTAAGAAATGTTTCAAAGTATTGTAAGGGATTAATTCTGAGGTTCTGCTGAAATATTTTTTTTTTTTTTTGGTTTTTCAAAACAGGGTTTCTCTGTGTAGTTTTGGAGCCTATCCTGGAACTCACTCTGTAGCCCAGGCTGACCTCGAACTCATATAGAGAAGCGCCTGCCTCTGCCTCCCAAGTCCTGGGATTAAAGGCATGCGCCACCACTGCCTGGCTAAAATTTTATTTTATGTGAAACTTCTGACCTATAACTCAGTCAAGAAAGGTATTATGGGAGACTCCTGGGCGGCTCAAAATTGGAGAAGAAGGAGCTGTAGCAGCACTCTGTGGAGGACTGGAGAGGATGTTTCCTGGTGGGATGGACTAGAGGGGATGCTCCCTGGTAGGAAGGACTGGAGAGGATGTCTCTGGTAGAAGGGAGGGGGAAGAAAATGGAGGTTTGCTATTATGAAAACAGAATGAATGAATGTAAAACAGATAACTGTAACACACATGAACCATTTTCCTCTCAGTGAACAGGGAATCCGCTCAGGAAATCATTTATTGATTTTCTTAGTCAGAGTTATCATTACTGTGATGGATCATGATGCCCAAAACAATTTGAGGAGGAAAGGGTTTATTTGGCTTAAGCTTCTACATCACTGTTCATCATTGAAGGAAGTCAGGACAGGAACTCAAATAAGGCAGGAACCTGTGGCACACTGATGCAGAAGCTAGGGAAGGGTGCTACTTACTGGCTTGCTCAGATTTCTTTCTTTTTAAAAAAAATTATTTATTTATTTTACATCCCAACCACAGTTTCCCCTCCCTCCTGTCCTCTTATTCCCTCCCTCAACCTCCCCTCCACCCCCAACTCAATCCACTCCTCCTCTGTTTCTGTTCAGAAAGGGGCAGGCCTCCCAGGGATATCAACAAAGCATGGCATATCAAGTTGTAGTAAGACAAGCACCTCCCCCTGTATTAAGGCTGGGCAAGGCAATCCAGTATGAGTAAAAGTTCCCAAGAACCAGGCAAAGTGTTAGGGACAGCCCCTGCTCCCTTTGTTGGGAGTCCCACAAGTAGACCAAGCTACACAACTGCCACTTATATGTAGAGAGCCTAATTGGGAATCAATTCTGGGACATATACCCAAAGGATGCTTGATCATACTACAAGAACACTTGCTCAACTATGTTCATACCAGCTTTATTTGTAGAACCTAGAAACAACCTAGATCTCCTCAACTGAAGGATGAATAAAGAAAACGAAATACATTTATGCAATGGAGTATTACTCAGCTGCTTTCTTAGAGAACCCAGAACCCTTATCCCAGGGATGGCACCACCTACAATGGGTTGGGCCTTCCCCCATCAATCACTAAGAAAATGCCCCTACAGGCTTGCCTACAGTCCCATCTTATGAAATCATTTCCTTAATTGAGGTTCCTTCTCAACTGACTTTAGCTTGTGTCAAGTTGACATAAAATTATCCAACACAACTGACCCCTTGTCAACTCAACACACAAATAAATCACTGTTAAGCCACAACCTTCCTTCTCCCGTTCATCCCCAAGATTACACATTGACATCACAACATAAAATATTTTCAAATTTAAAAGTCCCACAGTCTTACAAATTCAAACACTTTTTTAAAAAATCAGTCTTTTTTTTAAATATCCAAAGTATCTTTTAAAATCCGAAGTCTCTCAACTGTAGGCTTCATTGAAATAAAAATAATCAATTAAATACTTTCTTACTGCAAAGGGGAAGAACCAGGACATAGTAACAATCTGAACAAAGCAAATCCGAACTCCAAAAGTGTAAATAACTCAATGTCTAATAACCTGGGATTCACTCATGATCTTCTTGGCTCCTCCAAACATCCTGCAGCACACAGTTTGTTTTCTAGGCTCTAGGTGACTCCACTCCACAGCTACTGCTGTTCTTGGTGATCATCCATGGTACTGGCATCCCCAAAATGCTAGGGTCTCCTGCAGCAACTGGGCTGCACTTTCACCAATAGCCTCTCCTGGGCTCTCTTCAGGGACTCTAACCCTGCCACACAGTAACAAGTCTCAGCTGCTCCCTATCACTCCTTCACACCTTCAAAACACACAACAAGTATGGCTGCCAGCACAAGGCATCACCTTGGCCATGTCTGGAACATAGATTCTGTGTTCTGACTCTCAGAAAACACTTCACAGAAGATTTCATTCAATGATGCTGATTTCTTCTTAGTCATGGCTAATTTCTCAGCACCAGCTGGTAGGCATCAAGTATCCCAGCAAAGTAAAGGTTTTACTTTAGTGGTTCTAGTATCTTGTTAATTACAGCTGTATTCAGCCCCAGCTTAAAAAAAAAAATAACCAATGGCCTCAATAAAGACTTTAAACTTCCCTCTGAAACATCACAAGCCAAACTTCCATAATCCTCATTGCCCTCAATATTGTTATCTTTCAGGCTCCTACAGATCAGTGCACTGAGCTCTCAACACCCAATGGCTTTTCTAAAATGTCCAAATTCCAAAATCCTTCCACAACCCTCCCTAAAACATGGTCAGGTCTCTCTCTCACAGCAATATCCACTATCTTGGCACCAAGATCTGTATTAGTCAGGGTTCTCTGGAGTGTGTGTATGTGTACATACATACATATATGGGATTTATTAGAATGACTTAAGGCTGTGGTCCAGATAATCAAGAATGGCTGCCTATGAATGAAAGGTCCAAGTATCCAGTAGTTGTTCAGTCCCTGAGCCTAGATGTCTCAGCTGGTCTTCAATATATGCTAGAATCCCAAAGAAGTAGGCTCCAATGCCAGTGAAGGAATGGACTTGCTAGGGAGGCAAAAGCTGGCATACAAAGAGCAAAACTTCCTTCTTCCATATCTAAGGATGTATATAAGGATATCTCTGAGGGTGTATATAAGGATATAGACTTCCAGCAGAAGGCATGGCCTAGATGAGAGGTGGGGCTTCCCACCACAAGAGATCTAGATTAAAGATGTGTCTTCCCACCTCAAAGATCCAGATTAGAAGTGGATCTTCCCACTTCAAATTAAGCAAAAATCCCTTACACATATCCGTATTTGGGGTTTTTAGTTAATTCCAGATGTAGTTAAGCTGACAACTAAAGATAACCATCACATTGATCAAATATCTTACTTTTTAGTTTTGGTTGTGAGCCCAACCTTTAATAATGAGTCATCTCTCTAGCCCCAATAATTTTTTTTTTTTTTTGGTTTTTCAAGATGGAGTTTCTCTGTGTAACAGACCTACCTGTCCTGAAACTTGCTCTATAGACCAGGCTGATCTTGAACTCACAGAGATCTGCCTGCCTCTGCCTCTGCCTCTGCCTCTGCCTCTGCCTCTGCCTCTGCCTCTCCGTGCTGGGACTAAAGGCATGTACCACCACTACCTAGCTCCAAATATCTTATTTTTAAATCGAGTATAAAAGCACAAAATTTGACCCAGCATGATGAGGCACATCAGTAATCCCAGCATTTGGATAATGAGTTCAATGCCAACTTTAGCTACTTAGTGAACTGTAAGCTAGCCTTGGCTACACAGCAAACTCTGCCTCAAAAAGAAATGGGGGATAGAGAGATGGCTAAGTGGTTAAGAGCACTTGCTAGTCTTCCAGAGGATCTGGGTTTGATTCCCAGCAACACATGTTGGTTCACAACCATCCGTAACTCCAGTTCTAGGGGATCCAGCACCCTCTTCTGGTCTCCAAGGTCACTATACAGGCATGCATGCAGACAAAATACCATACACATAAAATAATAAAATTCTAAATGCTAAGAAACAAAAACTGTACATATTAGTATGAGATCATACAATATTTCAATACACATATTCTCATTTTTTTTCTCATAGTGATCTATGCATGATGGCCTAAAGCTAGACTTTGCTTTCTTTTGTACTTGCTGCATACTTTTTCTTTTTTCTTTTTTTACTGTATTTTTTTCTGTTTAAAACAATTTTTAAATTTAAATATATTTTGATCATATTCTTCTTCTCTCGAGTCCTTCCAGATCCTCTCTCCCAAACAAAAACCCAATACAACAACAAACCCCCTCAAAAACAATAAAACAAAACAATACCCAAAAAGTAAAACCAAAAAACATCAAACTGTAACATAATAAAAGCACACACAAAAAAATCTATGGAGTCCATTACATGTTGGTCAACTACTCCTGAACATGAGGACTGTCCTGAAGTGGTTGACATATCCAGTGTCAGGGCCACTGGAGAAAACTCATTTTTCCCTTTCCCAGCAGGTATAAATGACAATTCAGTTGTTAACTTTACCCTAGGGGCTGGGTTTTCATTCATTCATTTATTTTTTAATATAACAAAATAAAATACAAGATAAAAAACTACCACATCATAGTTGGATGAGACAAAGATGCTTCATCCTACCACAGAGACACTTGCTCGATCATGTTCATTGCTATCTACTCATAATAGCCATAAATTGGAAAAACCATGTGTCCCTCTGTAACACAAATTGCTAAACGGTCTTATTAGTAAAAACCTGGAGCCAGATATTGGGGTGAAAGCTGAAATATGAGAGGAATAGAACAATTCAGCCACAAGTTCTTACCGCTAGGAAATCCTCAGCCCAAGAGAGCTACTTCATATATACTCACTCCTTATATACTTTTCTGTGCCCTGCCATCTTACTTCCTCTCTCCACCCAGCTATATCACTTCCTGTCTGTCTGTACAGACCTCCAGACCTCTATGGTTAACTAGTGCTGGGATTAAAGGCGTGTGCCACTACTCCTGGCTCTGTTCCCAGTGTGGCCTTGAACTCACAGAGATCCGGATAAATCTCTGCCTCCCAAATGCTAGGATTAAAGGCGTGTGCTACCCACTGCCTGACCTCTATGTTTAATATAGTGGCTGGCTTTGTCCTCTGATCCCCAGGCAAGCTTTATATATTAGAGCACAAATAAAATATCACCACATCCCTCAATAGAGGAATAGATAAAATACATTATAGAGTATTATTCAGTTGTTAAAAAAAAAAAATGACATCATATACTTCCTGTGTCCTGAGTTTGTGGATGGTGTCACTGGGAACCTGAGCAGCCATGTGAACTTCCCAAAGTTTAACAATGGCCAAGAACAAATGAAAAGGACAGGAATGTATTTCACATAGCCAACCAAAAAAGCCTTCAAGGCTAAAAACAAGGCAAAACTAGTTACTACTAATCTTAAAGATAAACATCATGAATGATGGAAAAGTTAACAGAATAAACAAAGCTTTTGTAAATATGCAGAAAAGAACTTGCAAACTTTTCAAAAGGCCTTCTCTTAAATCTATGTAGAAAGAGCTGCACCATGAAAATGAAGTGATTAATGTTGACAAAGCAACAGGATGAATGGCTCGGCTGTCTTACAGTGACGTGTATCTCATCCCCGCAAAGACCAATAAATTGAACGTTTCACACACACAAACACAGAGAGAGAGAGAGAGAGAGAGAGAGAGAGAGAGAGAGAGAGAGAGAGAGAGAGAGCC